>NW_024121210.1:379852-481573 GCF_016745375.1 Pimephales promelas | reverse complement strand
TTGTATATATATATATATATATATATATATATGGAAAAGGATTAGGGCCAAGCAATAATAAAAAAATAATAAAGAAATAAAACCATAAAGTCATTATAATGTGAAATTAAACTCGTTAAATTTCGGGGAAAAAAGTCGAAATACAATCTTGAGAATAAACTTGTTAAATATCGAGAATAAAGTCGTTGTGTTTCGAGAAAAAACTCGTTAAATTTCAAGAAAATGTCAAAATACAATCTTGAGAATAAACTCGTCAAATATCGAGAATAAAGTCGTGTTTCGAGAAAAAAAAAAACTCGAAATACTATCTTGAGAATAAACTCATTAATTTGAGAATAAAGTCGTGTTGCGGGAAAAAAACTCGTTAAATTTCGAGAAAAAAGTCGAAATATTTAGAAAGAATACGTTTGTTATATATCGAGAATAAAGTCGTGTTTCTAGAAAAAACTTGTTAAATTTCGAGAAAAAAAGTCAAAATACAATCTTGAGAATAAACGCATTAAATTTCGAGAATAAAGTCATTGTGTTTCGAGAAAAAAAGTCAAAATGAAATGAAGAGAATAATGCATTCGACCAGTGTTCATTGGATAGCCTACTGATAGACTACACACAACCAATAACAATCCTAAAGTAATAACCAGTTAGCTACTTCATAAAAACAGTTTGCCTACTGGCTAGGAGGGTGTCCCGAGAGCTCCGCGCGGGCATGGGGACCGAAAATGGTAGTGTGGCAGCAATGCAAAGGTTTTTACTAAGTAACCATGACTTTATTCTCGAAATTTAATGCGTTTATTCTCAAGATTGTATTTCGACTTTTTTTCTCGAAATTTAACAAGTTTTTTCTCGAAACACGACTTTATTCTCGATATATAACGAGTTTATTCTCTAGATTGTATTTAGACTTTTTTCTCGAAATTTAACGAGTTTTCTCTCGAAACACAACGACTTTATTCTCGATATTTAACGAGTTTATTCTCAAGATTGTATTTAGACTTTTTTCTCGAAATTTAACGAGTTTTCTCTCGAAACACAACGACTTTATTCTCGATATTTAACAAGTTTATTCTCAAGATTGTATTTCGACTTTTTTTCTCGAAATTTAACAAGTTTTTTCTCGAAACACAACGACATTATCCTCGATATTTAATGAGTTTATTCTCAAGATTGTATTTCGACTTTTTTTCTCGAAATTTAACTAATTTTTCTCGAAACACGACTTTCTTCTCGATATTTAACGAGTTTATTCTCAAGATTTTATTTCAACTTTTTTTCTTGAAATTTTACGAGTCTTTTCTCAAAACACGACATTATCCTCGATATTTAATGAGTTTATTCTCAAGATTGTATTTCGACTTTTTTCTCACAATTTAACGAGTTTTTTCTCTAAACACAACGACTTTATTCTCGATATTTAATGAGTTTATTCTCAAGATTGTATTTTGACTTTTTTCTCGTAATGTAAAAAAAATTTTCTCGAAACACAACGACTTTATTCTAGAAATTTAACGAGTTTAATCTCGCAGTATAATGACTATAATCTCGAGATGGGTTTTTTTTTTATTATTGTTTGGCGCTAATCCTCTTCCGTACATATATGTGTGACACACATACAGAATATTATATAAACAAATATACACAAACCTAAATGAAGACATCTTTAAATATGTTACAATTGCTCAAGCTCTTTAAAGCAGGATGGATTCTGATTGGCTGTCGGTGTTTTTATCATTCATCAGCTGCAAAAAAATCATTATGAAACTGACTCTAACAATATAATTTCCCTGCACCGTTATCATTAAAGTTGTGGTGTTGGCTATTCTTTTATATTTAGAACGATTTTTTATAACTATAACTATATCGTTACCTATATCGTCATTGCTGTGAACGGTCCTTAACTGTGGGAGGTCAGATGGGCAGCATAAAAATCAGTGGGTCATAACCCAGTGACCCAACATACGTCTGTTAAATATGAGAGATATCATCGTACATAAAACTCCTAATTTGCTCACCTCAAGTGTTGTGTGCGTTGGATGACGTGGCAGTCAACACTGTGGGACCCTGTGAATTACAACACAGCAATTACTTTTGCAATTCCATTTGGTGAGATTATGGCCGAGAAATTACACACTTCACATTTAATTCGCCACCACCAAGGAGGAAAATTGGATTTCCAAAGGGAAATCTTAAGAGGAAATAAAATAATAGAGTAATACTAATTCTTATAATAATCTATTGACCTTTTGAACACGTTGTTCTTCCTGACATTATGTGATGACGAAACCAGCGTCAAGTGCCACTTCAACATTTGCAAAAAGGGCTACATGTCATCATAAAAATGGCTCTATGTCAGATACAAGGAAATCAGAATGATACAAGTTAACATTAGTACTATGTAAAGTATATGTCAGAGTGTAATTCTAGGAAATGTTTTAATTAACAGATCATCCAAATGATCTGAGAATAATGGGGAAAAGGCACGGAAAATGATCACATCACAAAAATGTTTAAAAGCCAAACTGATGAAGCTAATAAAGATGGGCAGCAAAACAACTGAAAGAATTGAGATCTCTTTAATATCTCACTTGTTTGAGGTTTGAACAACGTTCCTCCTGATGATGTTTGTCTCAAACTGTGCTCAACTCAAATATTTCACACCAAATAATATAATGCTATTCGCCACAATTGTCAACAATTGCCTCAATTTGAGGGATTTAGAAGAGGTAAAATAATAAGCAAAAATATTCCCTCTACTATTTAACACTGTAACACTTGTTAACAATGTAAAGACTAGACATTAAATCCTCTCCTTAATGATAGCATGGGTAATTGTTTTTTTTTTTTTGCTACTAATCAGACTCTGACTAGTTGTTGCATCTGAGCTATTTTCATTATTAGCGCTGAGAAATATGGCTACATGCAAACAGTAGCCAATTAGAGCGGGTTTGGACTGGAGAGACGAGCCCCCCGCCGAGAACAGCCTCTTAGCGTGTGTGTAGCGCTCACATGCACTGGTGAAACAGCCGTAAAACCAAAATAATACATTGCAACAACACATCTGAACTCCAGAGAGGGGTCTTGAAAGCAAGGGATTAGCTTTCTGCACCGATACGCTTTCATCATATGTACATGTGCAAGTTTAATGACGCATCTGAATGTAGAAGGCTAACGAAGACCATTTAAACCAGGACTGTGAGTCACTCTCTTTACAATAACAAATGCATGGAGAATTTAAGCCATTTAGAATTGAAAAGGCTTCAATGATCAATGCACATTCAGTTTAGGTGACGTGTGTCATTACGTTTCAAGACAATGACATGCATTTCTGTTACATTTTACGTCACAAATGAAATATTTACTTAAAATAGTTACTTTTTAGAACTTGATGTTAGCCTACACCATCCTTAAATGTGCATTAAGTAACTTTTGTAACACTTTAATTTAAGGTCCAAATCTCACTATTAACTTGCTTATTAGCTTGCATGGGATATTGGATGTTTATTAATACTTATAAAGCACATATTAATGGGCTACAACAGCAGAAGACCCCACCGCGTACCACTCATCTCCACTACAAATAGGAAAAAGAGGCTACAATTTGCACGAGCTCACCAAAATTGGACAGTTGAAGACTGGAAAAATGTTGTCTGGTCTGATGAGTCTCGACTTCTGTTGAGACATTCAGATGGTAGAGTCAGAATTTGGCGTAAACAGAATGAGGACATGGATCCATCATGGTGGTGTAATGGTGTGGGGGATGTTTTCTTGGCACACTTTAGGTCCCTTAGTGCCAATTGGGCATCGTTTAAATGCCAGAGCATTGTTTCTGACCATGTCCATCCCTTTATGGCCACCATGTCCCCATCCTCTGATGGCTACTTCCAGCAGGATAATGCACCATGTCACAAAACTCGAATCACCATGTCACAAAGCTCGACTTAAAATTGGTTTCTTGAACATGACAATGAGTTGACTGTACTAAAATGGCCGCCACAGTCACCAGATCTCAACCCAATAGAGCATCTTTGGGATGTGGTGGAACGGGAGCTTCGTGCCCTGGATGTGCATCCCACAAATCTCCATCAACTGCAAGATGCTATCCTATCAATATGGGCCAACATTTATAAAGAATGCTTTCAGCACCTTGTTGAATCAATGCCATGCAGATATTAGGCATTGCTCACTACCGCACTATGTTGGTTTGTATGTATGTCTGACTGTTTAATAAAAAAAAAAAGATCAGGAATCGGCATATGAATCTCAACAATGGTGACATTAACAGTTTAATGTCACAGTGCATGCTGGGTACTAGCACAGGAACTCACCCAGGCTCCCAGCATGCATTGTAGCATGAATACTTTTAGCACCATTGTTGAGATTTGTATGCTGATTCTTTATCTCTGTGATAAACTTTTTGTGCACAAACTGTTTGTTAAATCTTTCACTTTATCTGTTTGCCACAAAACTGTTGGCTCTGATGTTGTAGAATCACAGTTGGTGTTACTATAATGAATAAAACTAATAATACAAAAAAACAAAACCAAGAATATACAGAAAGAAAATATAATTGTGAGATAGCCGTAATTGTACCTTTCTTAATTACTTGCATCACCGATATTGTGAAATCGCTTCTTACTCTCAGTATGTGTCTTGTTATCGTGTGATTTCTGCTTCAAGCAACATTGTGCACCGTACATCGGGTGACAGGGGCACATTTTCAAATGTAACACTGAAATCAATGACTTAAAACTACAATTAACTTTAAGAAAGCATTCATTTGATTGAAGGGGAGCGTGTTGATGCCGAGTTATTGTCTCAGTGGGTCTGACTGCTGTTTCTGCACCCCGACACCTCTTTCTGTTTCACTTCCACATCACAGCTGGTGTCTGTTTCACACCTGTCTGAGCAATTAAAGCACGCACACATCTGCCTCTCCATCTAAAAGACGACGTATCGATTTAATAAGGCAAATTATAATTACTAGACACTAACCTTGCCCCCTGATGGATGGATTGTCTTGTGAATTGGGGGTGGAGGCATTTCTTGACGCTTGGTGAGGTCACTGGATTTTGGATAGGCACTATACACAATACTATATACTGTATTTATTGGAATTGTTTGAAATGTTTGTATTTACTGTCCATATACAGGACAACATGAAGAATAGAAGCCTGTTTGACACCACTTAATATGAAGTAGAAATGTTTAGTCAAAACTATGTAACAACTGAGACAAATCAGACACAATTATTTGTTATATAACAACAAATAATATTTAAAATTCACACTTGGATCTATCCCATCCCCCCAACAAGGACAAGAAGGGTCTTGGTTACCATGACTACGATCAGATAAGTTGGTTTTATTAGTGTTTTTTTACACGCGAAACATAAACACGTTATATTACGCACTGTAAACACAATCAAAGCTTCAAAAAAAAAAAAACATGAAGAACGGGACCTTTAAGTTAACTCTATTAACCAACCAATTGATTAGTATAACAAGTTATGATTGATTATTAATATTTATTTTAGAGCTAATTTGCTTCAACTACAACACTGTAATTGTGAGACCAAATAATGCTAAAGTACTGTACATAAAATAAATAAAGTAACAATTGCAATCACACGAATGCATTCTCAATTTGCTTAATGATTTTCAACAGTAAGCTAAAGTAATCCCACACACACACAAGCAAACAACTAGAATTCAGTATGTAGTCGTTTGGCATTGACTCCCATGGCCCTTTTTTATTTTGAATATCTTTGACGAAATCACATCCCGAGTTCTAGTTTTGTATTGCTCATTGGTTGCAGTAATGGATTCTCACAGTAATTGTCGAGTTCACAAGTTGCATTAGGATTTTGATTTCTCACACATTCATTTATGTCCCAGCTCAGATGTCTGACAGCAGACGGAGATCATAAAGTCATGTTCGTTTAAAAAGAAATTTTTATCCCTAGAAAAAGTTGCTCAACTCCCATAAGTGGCTGTGATATCTCATTAAAGCTGAAAGGCCCTTTTGCTCTTTCTAATACCTGTGACTTCAAGAGAGAGAGAGAGAGAGAGTTATAATGGCAGTATGAGAAGGTCTGGTGATATTGAGCAGGTCGTTTCAAGTCATTGCTCACGTTTCACATGTTTCCATTAATCTGTCAGTATAAAAAAATACCACCTCTCCAATAATATCTCTTGAGTTCCTGGGGTTTTGCAGTCTGGTTGGGATGATAATTTCTAAAAAGAAAGTATCAGACTATTTTACCTTTTTTCCGAGAGGTTGCATTTCAAAACGAATCCAAACGAGTCAAAATTTGGTGCTTGATGAAGCAATCATCACTTTTATTATTGCTCACACTGAGCACCAGAAATTTTCATAACTATCACATTTAGGCAAAAACGAGGTGCCATACAAGACAATAGAACAAATAAAAAGAATGGAGAAAGAGAGAAAGTGAGAGAAACAGAAAAGGGATAGAGAACAAGAACATGTGAAACATGCGACGTGTGTGGGCGAACGCGATTCATCATCTTTAATGCCTACAAGGTCTATTTTTTCCACACTGATGACAGCAAATGTGTTTGGGAGGAGCGTCCATAAAACCCCATCTGTCTTTATCATAACAACACCACAATAAATAAAACCACTGACCATCAAGGGCGAGAGAAAAGGTGCACAAACTTTCTTTGGTTGCAAATAAACATCCAATTAAAACCACTGAAATCACATCGATCAACAAGCCGCATAACTCGAGAAGAACACGATGAATGAGTTATGCACCAAAGTTTAACCCTTTAAAGCCTTCCGTGTGGCCTCTAGATTAAAACATGATCAAAACTTTGCTGAAAAACCACTGATTGACACGTTCACCTTCAGCTCGTGGTGGTTCACAGCGGTGAAATCTTTACTGATTTTTATAAATTAAACAAATTACTTTTATATTGTTAATAATATTTCAAAATAAACATTTACTGGACTAAAGCATTAATTATCAATACATCGTTTATTAGGAAAATAATGTTAAAATGTGTGTCAGGAAGTTTTTTTTAAAAGGGATAGTTCACTTTGAAATTAATTTTTTGATATGTTTTAGCTTACCTCAAGGGCATCCAAGATGTAGTTGTCTTTGTTTCCACAGTAGTTTCCGGGGCTTTCCGGTGCTTGCGCAGACCGAAGCGCCCTCGCCCTCAGAGTACTTGGACGTGACTGTGATTATAAGAGGTCAAAATTATATAAATACTGTTCATTTTCTCACACAAACCGCTCATTTCGTGTCTTAGGCCATCAATGTGTACTTACATTTACCAGTCATTAACTCATGTTTAATTTGGACTTGTATGTGCATGCTCTTTGAGGTGGTGACCATAGACCTCCATTATATGACTGATAGACATGAACGGTTTGACCTAAAAATATCAAAATTGATTGAAATGATTATGAATGTTTAAAAAATAGCAAGGAGACATTTAATTGCTTATAATAATAATAATACACAATTCTCGAATAATGTTGTACTTTAAAATCTTGAATCAATGATATCTGCATACATTGATGTTGGTTGTGTTCTGTTAATGCTGCTCTCCCTGCTCTTATCCATGCTAGGCTGCATGGATGCTCGGGGGGTTCTGGTCTGGCCCAGAACGGAACCATACCGGTACACTTTTGCCCCTTTTATGTACTAATATGTAAATTTTAGGTGCCAATATGTACCATTAAAGTACCAATAAGCACCCTTTAGGTACAAAAGCGTACCTTTTGAAAAGGTACAGCCCAGTGACAGCTTTTGTACCTTTTTTTATACCACCAATCCAAACTGTATGCTAATTGTCAATCGTGTTTGACGAAAGTGGACCTGACAGAAATCTCTCCAGAAAGTGCTAAATTAACCTTTGCAGGTAAAGTTTGCCAGTCTAATTTATATAGTTGAAAAGCAAATGACCCTGCCTCATCTTCCTATCACTCTCAGAAAAAAAGGTACAAAAGTTGTCACTGGGGCTGTACCTTTTTAAAAGGTACAATTTGTACCCAAAGACTGCATATTGGTACCTTAATAGTACATATTAGCACCTGAAATGTATATTAGCACCTAAAATGTGCATATTAGCACCTGAAATGTATATTTTAGCACCTGAAATGTACGTATTAGCACCTATAATGTATATTAACACCTAAAATGTACATATTAGTACCTAAAATATTAGCTCCTGAAATGTAAATATTAGCACCTGAAATATGAATATTAGCACCTGAAATGTACATATTAGCACCTGAAATGTACATTAGCATCTAAACTGTACATATTAGTACCTAAAATATTAGCTCCTGAAATGTAAATATTACCTGAAATATAAATATTAGCACCTAGCACCGAAAATGTACACATTAGCACCTGAAATGTTCATATTAGCACCTGAAATGTACATATTAGTTCCTGAAATGTAAATATTAGCTCCTGAAATGTAAATATTAGCACCTGAAATGTACATATTAGCACCTGAAATGTACATATTAGTTCCTGAAATGTAAATATTAGCACCAGAAATGTAACATATTAGTTCCTGAAATGGAAATATTAGCACCGGAAATGTTCATATTAGCACCTGAAATGTAAATATTAGTTCCTGAAATGTAAATATTAGCTCCTGAAATGTAAATATTAGCTCCTGAAATGTAAATATTAGCACCTGAAATGTAAATATTAGCACCAGAAATGTACATATTAGTTCCTGAAATGTAAATATTAGTTCCTGAAATGTAAATATTAGCACCAGAAATGTACATATTAGTTCCTGAAATGGAAATATTAGCACCGGAAATGTACACATTAGCACCTGAAATGTTCATATTAGCTCCTGAAATGTAAATATTAGCACCTAAAATTTACACATTAGCACCTGAAATTTTCATATTAGCACCTGAAATATAAATATTAGCACCTGAAATGGACAAAAGTGTACCTTTTGAAAAGGTACAGCCCCAGTGACAGCTTTTTTCTGAGAGTGTATAAGAAAACAGAAAACCAGGAAAACCAGCATAAACGCTCTGGTAAGCTGAAGTGGTCTTTTGAGATGTCGATGACAAGAGGATATCAAATTAGGATATCATCATCTCTCTCTGAAATCCTCCAGCTCAGTGAGCAGTCACTTGTGGCATGTGAAGGGGTGTCCTTCCTTAATTACGCTGATAATAGGCCTGTTTTTCACGCGATCATGTCCCCCTCCTCTCTACAAAAAACGCTCAAATCCCTGGACTACGTGTGGCTACCAGACTGCAAACTCAGAAATCCCACTCACACCTTCAAGCTCCAGAGGATTTCCTCATTATTCAGTTCATTTCTTATCTATATTTTTACATTTTATGAAAAAAAATGGCGGTCTTTCCCATGCAATCCTCACCACCAAGATGTGTTCGGTGTTGCAAGGGCAAATCTAAGGGGTTAGTATGGTATTGGGTGGCCGGTTGCATAAACTGCTTAGACTAGACTAAGACAGTTTAAAAGAAATTTATGAAAGGAAATGAGGGTGAAATTTGATTAACCACAGGCAAAAATTAAAAAGATACGCAAGTTCAATTCTATATATATTACTGCTACCCTAAAAACAGCCTAAATGGTTTTTGATTAAATGTTAAACACAATAACATTGTGTTAAGGTATTACCAATGTATTTTTATAAAGAAAAAGTGCATCTATGCTGCTAAAGCATATCAATTTGCCTAGCTGTTTTCATTTATTTTATGGAAATCATCTTCAAATCAACAAAGCATCAGTGTCAGTGTCTCATAATTTCATAACACGCTCAAGCGATCACATCAGGCGGTCACAGCAGTAAGCTGTGGAATAAGGGCTACCGATGATAGACATTTCCTACAATTATTCTATGGAGGTGAATGAGGAGTGAATATGAGGAAGGGTGTGAGGACAGATGCCGACACTCGGTTTAATGGCTGATTTGACCTGCGATTGAGTTCACTTTCCCTCCATTAGAAAGAAGTCACTTCTTCCTCTCCATTGGGCATGGTGAGCGATCGCTGTGTCTTCTTAATTGGACCCAGACCAGCAAACATTAAAGGCGGCTCGCTTTGGACAGGCCCAGTCTGTGCACTCCCAGATGATACTCTCCACTTTCTCTTTTACCTCCAATCTGCATTTCTTTCTCTCGATCCTGCTTTGATCTTCCCGTCCGCCTGCCCTCTTCCTTGTCAGATGTGCAGATGTTTCACAGTTCTGTTCCTCTGTTCTGAGACGTGGCACGGCTGGTCAAGCTGCCTGAAACAGAGCATAATTGACAGGCCTCTCCTTGTTGCGAATGCAATTAGCAGCGGAGAACCAAACCCACCATCACATGCCACACACACACACACACCCCAGACAGCAAACTGACATTGAATCAACGTGGAAACGACGTCTCTCATGACATTGAAACAACGTTGATTTGCTCATCGAATTAACGTTGAACCAACGTCAGACGCGGCATTCTTCAAAGCTAAATGAAATCGAAAATTGGTTTGCTTTCATAACGTTGAAACAACGCGTTGATTTCAAGTTGATTTTCCGTTAGTTTTGAAAGAATGACGCGTCTGACGTTGGTTCAACGTTAATTCGATGAGCAAAACAATGTCAGATCAACGTTGTTTCAATGTCATATTTCCACGTTGATTCAATGTCAGTTTGCTATCTGGGACACACACACTACACCTGGCAGTTTTCACGAATAAAGACGATTTTTGGTAAAGCCGAAACAAAAATGCCAAGTTTTTGTTGTGACAACTATAGAATGATAATCGATTTGACTAATAGTTTTTGACGAAATTCTTACCCAGACAGCAAACTGACATTGAATCAACGTGGAAACGACGTCTCTC
Source organism: Pimephales promelas (assembly GCF_016745375.1). Next base: position 470,716 of record NW_024121210.1, on the reverse strand, counting down.
ATGACATTGAAACAACGTTGATTTTGCTCATCGAATTAACGTTGAACCAACGTCAGACGCGGCATTCTTCAAAGCTAAATGAAAATCGAAAATTGGTTTGCTTTCATAACGTTGAAACAACGCGTTGATTTGAAGTTGATTTTCCGTTAGTTTTGAAAGAATGACGCGTCTGACGTTGGTTCAACGTTAATTCGATGAGCAAAACAATGTCAGATCAACGTTGTTTCGATGTCATATTTCCACGTTGATTCAATGTCAGTTTGCTATCTGGGTACCTTATAAACAATTGTCATTGTTGTGGTTGTTTCTTTAATCTCGGGTCTATGAAAAATTGGCACCATTTGGTACGTCTCTAAATATGAGCTCCCGGACAACAACAACATTCACAGACTAACTTATTTAATGTAAATATCCTTAATCTAAATTTAATTAATTTAATTTAATCTTAATTTAAAAAAATGTAGAGATTACCCATTTACCACAAAACATTAAATATAAACTCAACAATTTGTGGAAAATTATTATTATTAAATTATAATAATAATTATTATTATTATTAGGGCTGTCAATGTTAACGACTAATTCAAGTTCCTCAGCGCATTTAAATAATTTCATTTAAAAAATATGCAAAATTGCGCCATTAACGTAATTTAAAGAAGTAGTTCACTTTTGAAAATTTTTGCTGATCATTTACTCACCCCCATGTCATCCAAGATGTCCACGTCATTCTTTCTTCAGTCGAAACAAAATTAAGGTTTTTGATGAAAACATTCCAGGATTTTTCTCCATATAATGGACTTCAATGGGAACCAAACGGTTCAAGGGCCAAAAGACAGTTTCAGTGCAAACAGGGCTTTAAACGATTCCAGATGATGAATAAGAGTCTTATCAAGTAAAACAATCGCTCATTTAATAAATAAATAACAAAGTTTAAGTTTTATAAGCTCAAATGGTCACCTTTCTCTGTTCTGTGATGCACGTTCGTGACTCTCCTGTTCGAACTCGTTCATCAAAAGTCATTTGAAGAGTCATTTGGTTCATTCAACGAATGAAATGAACGAATTGACTTGGAAAAAGATTTGTTTATTTTGATGTCTCACGATGTAACGAATTTCATTTAGACCCTAAACATTCATATTAACGTATACAAAAATGTCATTAATGAAGTGTTTACCTTACTTAAAAGCATCAGGATCTTCCGTTCTAGGCCAGGAAAGCACACACAGCATGTGAAAACAACCTAACACTAACAGATGTTTTGTACAGACAAATTTGTTTCTCACGATGTGTTTTGGGTTCGTTGGATTTGTTAGTGAGCTAGAAAAGAGGCTAATGAGAATGCATTTACCTGTGGCTTCGAGCCTAATGAGTCAAGATGTGCTGCCAAGAGGGAAACTTCAACATTAGGATGCAGGCTGGTCAGGACGATGTTCCAGCTCTATAAACAGCTGAAGTATTAATATTACATTAGAATGCTAGCGGTGCGGTCAATGGTGTCGAATCATTTTTGTTAACTACTTAATTCTTCCCCCATTGCCGGGAAATTTCCATAATTTATTTATGACACAACGCCATTGACAAATTTTTGGCAATTCATGTTTTCACTGTTATAAGATAGGGGGCGCTATTACAGAAACAAGAAACAGACACATGTAAAAAAATGCAATAATCAAACATTAAACAGCATATTTCAAAACAGCCTTAGGTTAATTGACCTATGGCTAAGCCACGCCCTCAAACGCAATGAGCCAATCACAGTGCGCAGCTAACCCAATTCACTCCACGTCCATTGAAATGCATTGCAGTTAGTCAGTTTTCATTTGTTTTTTCTTATAAAGACCCATGGTACCTTTCCATTGCACAAAATGCTTTTTGTATTGAAAAAAGTTCTAATATTTATAAAATGTTCTCTTTTTTTAGAGCCATTGACTGAAAGATACTTTGGGGAACCAATAATGGTTCTTCTATGATGGAACCTGAATTTTTAAAATGCACTTTTGAGTTGGTTTTGCATCAACTAGAAACTCACTGCAGCTTCTCTGCCAGAACGATAGACGCTAAAATGAAAGAGGCTTGTAAAATATCCAAAGCGGCAAGAATAGAAAGCGTTTGACCTCACCCACACACCGCAGGGTTCAGGTGACCTCTGACCTTCAGCCTCAGGATACAAATATTGTTTCCTGCCAAATAGAACAAGGAAAGTTTCCTCCACTGTTCAGATACTAACAACTTGCGCAATTGATTAAGCTCTTGGTATCAAGCAGTTAAAATGATTTATCAATATTCATGTTGTTATTTATAGTGTGGTATGATGTAGATTGCCTTTTCAGAAACTCTGGGTCAGCCGGCAGCTCCAGAAAGTGGATAAAATTAATTTCAAACAGCTGCAAAAAGGGATTATGGAAAATGGCCTAAAATTGTTCATGAAGTGATTATCAATAAAGCTGTTCATTTGATCCTTTTAATATAACATTTTCTTAAATGCACAATATCTGAAGGCCAAATTTATTTAATATTTTTAATTTTCAAATAATTTAACAATACATTAATCTTTAAAAAAATAACTAGGGGGGTCAAAAGATTAATTGCGAATAATCGCATCCAAAATATAAGTTTGTTTTTACATAATTTATGTGGGTGCACTGTGTATAATTATATATATGCATAATTATATATAATATACATGCATGTGTGTGTATTTATATATATATATATATATATTTAAGTAAAAAATATTATTTATATATAAAATATTTATATTATATAAAAATTATATATAAATCTATATACAGTATATACATGAAAATATTATTTTAAATATATACAAGCATGTGTGTGTATTTATATATATAAAATAATTATACACAGTGCACCCACATATATTATGTAAACACAAACTTTTATTTTGGATGCGATTAATCGCGATTAATCGTTTAACTGAGCCCTAAAAAAACTATTAAAATAAAGCAGTTACAATAGTGTTTTCTATAGTAATGAAATTGGTACGAAGAATTGTAAAATTAGGGTGTTATTACCAACTACTGAACTTTTGGTATTGTATAACAGTTATTAACTATTAAACAAATACAACAGTTACACTTTATTTTAAAGTAATGTAGTTACATAAGTACTGACTGAGTAATATATAGAGTTACGGTTAGTAATCATGCATAATTTACTGTTATTACTATAGTAAGAACAAGTAGTAAAGTGTAACTACATCACCTTAAAATAAAATGTTACCAATGAAACTAGTAAGAATGTGAAAGTGTGCTTTAGGCAAGGTTAAATTCACAAAGTGCACATAGTAGAAGAAACTCCCACATGTGATCTTGAGGTGTTTGTGAATTTTTCACATTTGTGAATCTTTACCTGTTTCCTTGCTGCACATCCGACCGTAGGCATGTGTTGTGTTCTTACGGCATCTGTACCGCACCTCTGACATCCCGTGTAGGTTATTACAGACACAGAAGGATCCTCCCCAGTGGACGTCCCCTCAGTGTGGAGGACAGGTCTCCCTGCGGACCGAACCTTCTGCAGAGTGAGAGACAGCGAGACAGTTTTCATCTGAGAGCCGTTAACCCGCAGGGCTACAGGTCAGAAACCAGACATAAAAAAACACACACATACTGGACCATCTGCATCCAATTCAATGATTTAAGCTGCTGGTCGTTAACTAGAACTGCAACCATATATGTATCAATTAACATTAAATATACATTAATTGGAATATATATGCTATATATACACACTACCGGTCAAAAGTTTTAGATCAGTAAGATTTTTTATGTTTTTAAATGCAGTCTCTTCTGCTCACCAAGGCTGCTTTATTTGATGAAAAAACAGTAATATTGTGAAATATTATGACAATTTAAAATGACTGTTTTCTATTTTAATATATTTTAAAATGTAATTTGAAAGCTTTCAACATCATTACTGTTGCTGATTACACATTAGTTTTCAGTGTCACATGATCCTTCAGAAATCATTCTAATGTGCTGATTTTATGCTCAAAAAACATAAATTATTATTTTCAATGTTGAAAACCCAAAATTCTATGATGAATAGAAAGTTCAAAAGAACAGCATTTATTTAAAATATAATCTTTTCTAACATTATAAATGTCTTTACTGTAACTTTTGATCAATTTGACTCATCCTTGATGAATAAATGTATTTTCTAATTTCTTTCCCCCAAAAATAAAAAAATAAATTATTACTGACTTTTGAATGGCAAGGCAAGGCAAGTTTATTTATATAGCACATTTCATACACAATGGCAATTCAAAGTGCTTTACATAGAAGAAATTAAAATAAACAAAAGAAATCAGAATAATTAAAACAGTTTAAAATTAAAATAATAAAATAATAATAAAATACAATAAATTATTAAAACAATTTAGAATCAAAAATAAAATGAAGTGCCGTAACAGTCGGACCAACAGTGGCACAGTGCTCATTCAGTAAATGCACAGCTAAACAGAAGTGTTTTGAGTCTGGATTTGAATGTGACTACTGTAGGAACACACCTGATCTCCCTGTTAGTGATTAATGTTACAAAAGCTTTCCATTTCAGATCAATTCTGTTCTTTTGAACTTTCTATTCATCAAAGAATCCTGAAATAAAAATGTAAAAACCGGTTTTCAACATGGATAATAATCATAAATGTTTCTTAAGCATCATATTACAATCATTTCTGTAGGATCACGTGACACTGAAGACTGGAGTAATGATGCTGTAAATTCAGCTTTGATCACAGGAATAAATTACACTTCATTATATATATTCACATAGAAAACCGCAGTTTTAAATTGTAATAATATTTCACAATATTACTGTTTTTTTGTGTGTATTTTTTATCAAATAAAGCAGCCTTGGTGAGCAGAAAAGACTTCTTTTAAAAACATAAAAAATCGTACAGATCTAAAACTTTTGACCGGTAGTGTGTGTATATATATATACAGTATATTATATATATATATAAACGTAAACTTATAAAAATGTAATGAGAATGACGAACACAACAAATTTATTAAATTGACGTCACATTGACGTCACATTGCCCGCGAAACCATTCAAAACAATGACAGCCCCTGCGGAGGCAGTTTATGTCAAGTCAAGTTCACGTTTTTGGTAATAAAGAAACTGCCCTTGGGTTCAGTAATACTCCTCCACTCCAGTGGACCTTTGTTATAGCCGGCAGTTGCGATAGTCTTTTCTTCTCTATTGTGACGTATATCAGAGTGAAACGGCTTCAAGAACAAGAAAGAAAGGTGGGGCTTGATGTCCATGAGGAATTTACTGCATTATTGGTCAACCTCATGTGAGTGACAGCTTGTCCCGCCGCATGTAAATGAAAAGACAAAAACAAAACAAAGTGTAACAATTCCCACATGTTTCCACCCGTAACGCAATTAACCATTTTGCAGAATGGTTTAGAAGTGCTCTGATCTGGCAGGCGCTCGGCTCGGCTCGTGTCCGATGATCTAGCGCCGAGGCCCCAGCAGATTTTCCTTGATGGATGACTATAAATACTGGAGCTCCATCATAAACACCCTTCAGCAGCACGGCTCTCTTCTGACTCACTGAGATCTTTTAATAGCGTTAGCCTGCTGCCGAGGGCTGGTGGCTTCAGATCCCCACGCGCTTGATTAGCCACTTCACCCCGGACTGTTTCTTCACTTTTGATTCATACTGCGCTAATTCTGCTCAATCTGAAAATTATGTTTTAGTCAGTTTAAGTCAGTGGGTATACTGTATGTTGGCCTTCAATGTAAAAAAAATTGTGATTTTAACGGTAAAAATGGTACAGTGAAAAAGGTTAACAGAAAGTTTCCTTACTATCAATGTTGGATAAGTTACTCTAAAAAAGTAATTAATTACCTCTTCAACAGTGTAATTAGATTCAGTCCCTCCAGGATTTCACGATTTTTTTTTTGTGATTTTTGCGATCAAAATGACTGATTTTGTGGTGGTAATTTCCAAAAATTTGTGAAAAAATTAGCGATTTATATATAACATTTACCATAATAGTATTCAGTCCTTCTAGAAAAACGCAGAGTTTTTGTTTTTTTTTTGCGGGCAAAAATTGATTACGTGGCCCGTTTTCTTTAAAAATGCGATGGAATATGTGGGATATTTATGCAATTTTATGCGATGAAATTGCAGGAATTTGCAAAAATTGAGGGAACTTGCAAAAATTGCGGTTTGATGAAAAAGAGAAAAAAAGTGATTCCCCCAACACCCTGTTCTCACTAGGCTATTGTAAGAGTCATTTCTTATTACTTCCTTTGATAAACAAGCATACTACATCATAGAAAGTGCTGGGAATATTTAATTTCTCATCTTGTTTTATTTCAGACTGTAAGAGTGTAAATAAGGTGTGGCCCCTTTAAGAGCTGCGCGCTCCCTGTTGAACTCTCTGCAGTGTTATATGTGCGCCTCAAACAACCCATGTGTGCGGGTAATTTCTGTTTGATGCTACTTCTTTTATATTATGTTGTTTATTAAGTAACGATGTGACGGTAGAACGTGTGACAGACAGTTATACGAGTTCGATTTGTGAGATGTCAATCGTCTCCGTGGCGTCGCGTAATTGCGTCACTTCATAACGTTCCCATGGAAACAGGGGGAAATGGCTGCTCTTGTGTGAAGCAAACGCAACATTTTTCAACTTTCTGCTAAGATACATGTGACTTTTTTTCCAACGAAAATGCGAGGATTATGAAATTATGCAAACCCCGCATATTTTGCACGGAAATCGGCAATTTATGCGGCGAAAGTGCGGCGTATTTGAAAAAATGCGGCCCCTGCATAAATATGCGGACTTTGGCTGATTTTGCATTGAATTCAGCGATCGCATAATCGCGTTTTTCTGGAGGGACCGATTACTGTAGCCTACTAATTACTCTCTCTAAAAAGTATTTAATTACTTTTAATTACTAATTACTTTCAAAATCCCATATCAATCTCAACCAGCTGAATAATACAAGGATAGACATGAATCTGTTTAAATTCTTTCAAATTGCATGAATTATCCTTAAACTGACCAAGCTGGAGAAGGTTACATTATAAAAACATACTTTTTAGCATCAGACAATACATTTAGATGTTAAACCCACTATTGTTTTATGCCTGATCTCATGACTTTTCACACATTTTTCATACATATTTTACAATAATTCATAAAAATTTGTACGAGTGCGGTCGTAATATTTAGACACCTCATAAAACGCATATGAATCGCTGTGAGATTGGATTGATCTATACACAGTATTTACCTCAATTACATCAGAAGTAACTGTAATTAAATTACAGATAAATGAAGAGTAATCCATTACTTTACATTTTCAAGGGAAAAGTAATTAAATTACAGTAACTAATTACTTAGTACTTAGTTACACCCAACACTGCTTACTATATATGGTAAATAACTGTATATACAGTATATAATGGTACATTTAATGTCATTTTACTGTACAATGACATTGAATTTACAGTTTTTGGAAGTGAAAAAGAACAAGTCATTGTATAATTTACAGTGAAAAAACGTAAATTGACATTCCCACAATTCCCTGCGTGAGACTCCACATTTTTTAAATAACTGTTTCTTCATAATTTTCTTAGTTTTTTTCTAATCAGTTATGTACTTTAGGGTTTTATGTTACATTTAATGTTGTTAAATTAATGCTTATTGCATTTTTAAAATTTCAACATGTTACAATGATGGTGTTTAATGTTTGTGTGAATGACACGGTGCAGCTTCTATATATTAGAATTAACTTTCTTATGGAAGAGCTGATTATGATGAGCTTTGATTGATCATGTGACTCTCATTATTCACTGCCTGCTGAGATTGATGGCTGTCAGTGTATTACAATGGAACAAAACAGATATTAATACATCAAAAGGTCAGTAAATAAAGATTATATCAGATAATGAAATACGGTTTAATGCTGCAAAATTATATACGGTTAAAAGTCAATGTTGGTAACCACAGCTGCCAGTTTTTTCCCGTAAATTTGGTATGGTATGGTAGTTTATTTATATAGCACTAGTATTAAATACAATTTACATTGTCCAATGTGCTTTACAATATTAATAAATATCATAAAAGACAGACAACAAAACAACAACAACAGTACAGGTGAACATTTAAATAAATGCAATAAGTAAATTTAATGGATTTTTCTTTACAGTGATGTTCTGGCTTGCAATATTGCCCGGGTCTGCTAAAAGACCAAATTTGAACCGCTTGAGCTGGTCACCAGTAATATTGTATCCAGTTATATTGCTGGATTCAGTATACAGTATGCTGGACTGGTTCCTTACACTGAATCCAGGTCTACTTGGCTGCAGCAATAACCAGTTTAACCAGCCTGATCCACAATAAGACCATGCAGCAACCCTCCCAGAACGTCATGTTAGGAATTAATACCAAATAGGTTACAGAAATAAATGAATTGTTTGTAAGTCCAATGGATAAAAGTGTCAGCTACACGAATAAATGTTAATATAAATAAACATAATGTTGATTTTAAGCTTCTCCAAACTGCAGTGAATGTTGTTTTCTTCAAAGTCATCAGCCATCCCGATTTAGAGTAAATAGAGTATTTTAATAGTGAAGGTTATTATTGTTTTCATGCAGCTAACTTGTACCAACAGCACTCAACAGCTAATTAGATAGTTCGCTGAAATGGAAAATAATATGGCTCCCATCCTATCGTCATAGCAACAAGAACATTGTTTCAAGGGACAAGGGACATGTCAGTTTAACTAAAATCAACAAATGCATTTTTTTCTCTCTTTAATAAACGCTAATTGTTCACCTGTAGAATGTCTGTCTATCTATCTATCTATCTCTCTATCTATCTATCTATCTATCTATCTATCTATCTATCTATCTATCTATCTATCTATCTATCCATCTATATGTCTGTCTATCTATATTAGGCTTGTATGTAGTCTGGTATTTGTTTCTTGCTCTCAGAATAAAACTGTAAATAAGTTAACATATGTTAACAGCAATGTTAACATATTTTAGATTTTATATATACTGAATATAATATAATATAATATATACATGTGCCATTTGAAATTTTCTTCTAAAATTATAATTTTTATCAAGCTTGTATATTTAAGTTCAGTGATTTCACTTAAATGGCAATGATAATTACCTATTAATTGTTATTTAAGTGAAATTACTGAACTTAAATATACAAGTTTGATAAAATTCATCATTAAAGAAGAAAATTTCAAATGGCATTTAGAGGCTTTTGCATCTGAACTCTTCATATATATATATATTTGAACATGCACATTATGAGTCAGAGGGGTTCAATGTTGTTTGGTCCTCAACATTCTTCAAATATTCTTTGTGAATCAACACATGATGTGCAAGTCAAAGAGAATAAATGCAAATTATACACAAAAACATGAAATGGTCCATTTACGTTTCCATTTACCGTTTCCTTTGGCATACCCTGTTCCCAACAATAGTTTACAGTATGAGTAAGTACATTAGTACCACCACAGTTTTAATTTCAAATAATTTTCAAATCTGAAATAATTTCTTATTTTGTTTGTTGCTTTTTAGCCTTGTAATGCAAAATAATGCCAAGATGAGCTATTATCTCGTGACAGTTTGTGTAATTTTCAATATTTTGTTGTAATTTTGAGGGAGATATCTCCTAGTTAAGGGGATGATTATTTATAGTGGTTTAGCACACATGAGTGAAGGTCACATTCCTCTGTTTGATGCCGAGTGCCGTTAGCAAGAAGCTAACGGATCGAAAAGCCTCTTGATGCCAAGTGTAATTATAACACTCCATTGAACCTGGAATACACACTTAATATCCCTCCAGAGACCAACAGCCAGGGCGAATGAAAACCGCCACTACAGGCAAGTCTCTACAGACAAACCATTGTTTTGGGGGGCTTTTTTGGACTCCTGTAAAGAAAACATCCAAAATACACATTTATTATTTGTGTCTGTAGATTTCAATTACTTGTATATCTTTAAAGGCTGTTTTCTCTGAGTCGGTAATCTTCATTTCAGCATCTCTTTCATACACAGAACTTTACAGTTTTATTCCCATCTATATTCTGAAGGTTTTTTGGCTTAAATCCCTGATGGAAAAATGTACTAAACCAATCAAAGTCAAGATGCAGCCCACATCGATGATACGCAAGTATGTCGCGTAAAGTTATTCAGTGCGCTCGCGGCTCGCATAATTGCAGTGTGAAACCAAACCAAAATTTTCTGAAAGAATAAAATGCATCAAAACGATAACTTTGGTTCGGACCTTGGTGCGGACTTTCAGGTGTGAAAACGCCCTTAATGTACTGTGACTGATCAACTGAGAAATTATAACTATTAGTTAAAACATGTGTAGTCTTAAAGACTGAGATGCAACACATACACACACACAGTACATGTTTGTCAAAGGTGGCAGGTTGGCATTATGAAATGTGTTTTTGGATACCGACATCCCTGACTTTAATGTGACAAAGGCAAAAGAATGAAGAGGAAGAAACAAAAGGGTTGTGACGAAAAAAAAGAGGCTTGTGACAGCAAGAGAAAAAAAAGGAGCTTGTGATGGTGCACAGATGAAAGAAAACAAAGCCAAAGCTGGATGTGACGAGACCGAACAAGGCTGCTTCAATCACAGCTGTCCGTTATAACCTTCCAGGACACATTTAAGGGCACTTTACAACCACACGCCTAAAAACTTCCCTATTTCAGCCCCGCCACTTCTATTCAACTTATTACAGCTAAACCAAAAGGCCTTGATTCAGTCCAGCACACTGGGATGTTAAACGACCGTCTCGATAGGCTATAGGAATAAATAAATATTATGTCTCCGTGCTTTTGTGACAAATCAATCAGTTCGTCACGTCCTCCTCGTATTGTTATTAAAGCTTGTCCTGAGTGGCTGCCAGTGGGGAGACATGAAAGAGAAATTATGAATCTGACAAACACCGTCACAATGTTCTCAATACTCCGCCATCACGCGCTTCAAAGGAAATGTCAGTGTGAGAGCAGGAGAGCGTGGGGAACGACTCAATCAACTCTGCCGGTTTGACTCCTTCACAACGTGAGGAGAAATATAAAAGAAGTTGATTCAAAATGACTAATTCTGCTTTTGTTGTGGCATTCAGAGAGTATTACAGAGATATCTGACTGAAAGATAGCTGAAGATATGTATCCAATGTATAAGTTTAGTTTTTTTTTTTAAGCGCATGCTAATATTGCACCATTTCCACAAATGTATTGTTTAGTTGGGACACTTAAAGGTGCTATATGTAACTTTTCTTCTAAAATGAATGCTTTTTTTATTGCATGTGTGTGAAGGGGTTGTAATCACACATTACAATGATCCATAGGGCCCTATAAAATCCGTTTTATTTTTTCCCAAATTCCGTTTTATTTTTTCCCAAATTCCGTTTTTTCCGTTTTAATTTTTGCAAATTCGTTTTTTTTTTTTTTTTTTTCGTTTTAATTTTTGGGAATTTACCTTTTACTGTTATTTTAGTTGTAAAAAGAGAGTGCTTTTAATGTTAATGATTAAAATGTACACAAATAAAATAGGCATTGACTCTTACTTTTTAGCACAAATACTGCATGATACAACATAACACTGCACTCTAAGTAAGCTACTTCAAGTAATAACAAAATATGGTTATGTGTCCTGTAAAATAAATAAAAGTGTCTCTCTCTCTCTCACACATACACTGTCGAGCACTCTCTCGCACACACTTGGCCTCTTGCGCGTGCACTGTCGATAGGGCTGGGGTAAACGATTATTAACTAAACGATTAGTTGGGCGATTATTTTATCGATTAGTCGACTAATCTAATGACTAATTGGACGACTAATATAAAGAATATTTTTTCTGCTGCTCAATTAATAAAAAAACAATATCTCAAATAAATACTAGCATACTATAAGCTGGCTAACGTTAGTCTAATGTTATGTATTTGAACACCATCATTATAACTCTACAACCGCCAAAACCGTGTTATTAAAATGTTTTTTTTTACAAACAGTTTTTATCATAGAGAATGTTTAAATATTAATATCAGCTGAGGAGGGAAACGGAGGCGGAGTTAGTGGTGCGATCGGAGGCTGTTACTGATGGAGATGAATCGGGAGAGGTTTGTGCACCCGTTACTGATCAGAGCGCATGCTGACACGGAGTAAACCCTTGTTTATACTCGACACGTCCGCACGAGCGCGAATGTGCGCACGGCAAAAATGACGCGTTGGGTGGATGGGTGCGCAAGACCAGGAAGACTGTGGCTGGCTGTGTGCACGCCTTTTTTTTTGTAACAGCGCGCCCGGCGCTGCGTCCGGAATCGTCTTCAAGCCGAATCTGCCCGAGCTTGTACGTCTCACCACACCTGCACCCAGTTTGCGCATCTAAATTGCAATTTTTTTTTTCTTAAGGGTTTGTTTACTGTGTGTGATTCATTTAATGGATAGCACATTCACTTCTAGTTGTCTTCGTCCTCTATTCCGCAATGTTTCGGTCTCCCACGTGTGTGTGGCAAGCTGTACCGCCGGGAACATGCAATAAATAAATAAATAAAGAATCATCGACGTCATCGACGCGCCGCTACAGCACTAACTGTCGAGCACTCTATCGGACACACTCTCTCTCGCGCAATGTCACTTCGCTTTTGTCCAGTCCGGCACCTCATAGAAAGACGTGTACGGAAGGGATGGTGTGTGTGTGTGTGTGTCGAGTTTCTTAACTGTTTTGCAGACGAAAGCACAGAGTCGTGGAGAATAACGGGAGGGGTTGCGTCGCCCAGATTTGCTTCCCCGTCTGCATTTTCCCCAGACATACGTTCTTCTCCCACACAAAAAACAAATTTCATTCCGAATATGTAAAATTTTGCGCCAACACTAGATTCCGCGTTAATCGGCCAATTCCGCGATTCCGTCCGTGATTCCGTGATCGCGGAAATTATACACTCTTAGAAGAAATGGTTCTATTTAGAACCAGAAATGGTTCCATCCCCCGCTTCATAAATGGAACTCCAAAATGGTTCTATATAGAACCATTTTTTGGTAAAAGGTTCTATTGGCCAAGTATGGAACCCCAGGGTTCTTTATAGAACCCAGAGGAACCCTTTTTTTAAGAGTGTATAGAACCTTTCAGGGGTTCCAAATACGTAGCGCTGATAGAACCTTTTAAGGTTCTATATAGAACCTTTTCTTCTAAGAGTGTAGGGCCCTAGATCCACTGTTGTCAACAAATGTTTTACTATTACCTCTGAAGGAGGTAGTAGTATTCCTATTTCTATGTGAAGTCTCCAGGTCGATTTTGTGTGAAATCCATCAGATGTGACGTGCACGTGCGCTCCCGAGCCTCTCTCCCTTTACATACAGTCTATGAGACGGCACTGCAGCTGACGACATGAGTCTGATAACACCAAAACACTCCTGCCTCCAGCACAACACACACTCCACATAAATATACAAAACAGAACAAAACTTTATCTGCTGAAGCTCGTCAGGCCAAACGTGAATCGGATCGAAAACACGGATCAACGTCGACAGAGCGTTCGAATTATGGAGAGACCTCCGCTATTTGTATTGTGATAAATTACAAGTTTTCAGATCTGCTGAAATAAATAATGGTAAACTGTAATGAAACAGCAAGGTAAACTACAACATACATAAGACATGAAATGAACACAAAAGACTGTTCCAGGATAACAAAAAGTCGGTGCTTTAGGATGTAACTGTTATTTTATGTTCTAGATCTACAGTTTAACATCACTCAATCATTCCACTACTATCATATTGTCTATAATACACATTTCCAGACTTGTTCACTACAGTAATGTTACTTCCTACGATCTTACTGTTACACTGAAATTGTTCCGTCTAACCGTTTTCGTTATCATATTATACATTCACATATGTTGACATTGCTGATTGTGAAAGATGCACCAATAGTTAGTGAAATGCCTTATGCTAGATAACACACAAATGTAACGTTATCATGGTACGAGCATGGAGCATTAGTTCAGTCAAGCTGATTAAAATAGCCTATTATTGTATTGTTGTAGTGGGAGTTTACATGAGTTTCCAGCATATTGTGTGATGCTTTCTCCGGCAAAGGTTGCAATCTGAAAAATCACCGATAGAGGCCGCTAAAAAATACATATAGCACCTTTAATATTCAAAATTATTGACCTGCTTGCATTGACACCATTTTATGAGAACTGAACTGGACGATGACATCACTGTTTTCTCTCGAAGGGCTGTATAGACAAATTAACTAAATTAATAACTTGTTTACAACAAAAATAAACCATCGCTGAACTTATTTAAGATGGACTATGAGACTTTTTTGTGGTAAGGCCGAAACAAAATTTGTTGCATTATTTTCCTGTTGTCACTGTAAATCTGCTTTGAAATGATCTATTGTAAAAAGCGCTTTATAAATAAAGAGGACTTGACGACTAAGAAAGGAGGAATTTCTCAATAGACTATTTCAGATGTATTTTCAATTTATCAATGTAACATGAACCTAAATTAACCTAAAAGTTAATTAACATTCTAAAACAGACATTTCCAACTCATAAAAAAGCAGACGAATGCACAATCAATATTAATGCATTCCTGTAGATTTAAAGCTAAAGTTGAAGTAAAGTCATGGTTTCGATTCCTAGGGAATATGTGAATTAATCAAATATACACCTAGAATGCACTGCAGGCCTAAGCAATTTGTATAAAAGTGTAATTGTTATTAATAATTGTACATTCCTAACTCCCCACAGTTTGAACTACTTCGTGGAAGACTTACTACAGTATATTAAAAAAATAATTTATTATTTAAAAAATAATTATTTCCAAGAGCGCTCCTTGATAAATAAAACAATGAATTTTACCATGATTAATTAAGGAGATTTTTAGGCTTTTTTCCCCATTGCACATGCACCCTTGTCTGAAATAAAAATAGGAATAACAGCAGTTACCCGTAATTCAAAAATAATATTATAAATTAAAATGGGCATTTACAGTGAAAACTAATAACATCCACTAGAGCACTCCTTGATTAATCAAATACATGCATTTCTCTGACTTAGCCAACTAGCTAAAAGTAGCACCAAATCAACTCGCAATGGCAAAGAAACAGCTTTTCCCAGTTGAGACCCAGAAACGGTAACACAGCGATACAGACATCATTTCCTTAATATGATAATAAATACACTATAGTATATATCTTATTGTCTGGAATTGTTTATCTCTGGATTACTCTCAAATATGAATATATGAAAACCTTACACCCTTTGAGCCTCGCATAATTTGATATTCATTCACTTCTTATGCAAACAGCAACAATCCCAAGGCAAACCCTTCATATTCTCTGACGGATCTTGATTTATCCCTATTCATGACACAAAGTTCAACTTAGAAAATAAAGCACCAGTCAAACCGATCTTTTGACTATGAAATATCGATTTATTTAATGCAGTTCGAAAGCCAAGTTCAGGAGGAATATGTTCATTTCTTTCCATCAAACGTGTGTATAAAGAGCTTCCCTTTTTTAATATTTCTCCCAGCATGCCTCCAACACCTAAAACCCGGAGCGATATGAACAATCAGGGGATACATTCAACACAGGGGTTTTGATTATCTGCACTAAAATGAGAGCCATAAATCGTAGTTTTATACGCCTCTGCATCTTTATTTTCATTATTGCGTTGAATCTTGTGTAACAACACCAAGTCAGTGTGATTCTCTCCCCTTTATGCAGAAACTTTCAAACGTTTGGGGTCGGGAATGTTTTACAATGTTTTTCAAAGAAGTCTCTTCTAGGGCTGCATTTATTTGATTAAAAATACATTAAAAACAGTAATATTGTAAAAAAAAAAAAAAAAATACTATTTAACAGAACGGTTTTCTATTGAAATATTTTGTAAAATGTAATTTATTCCTGTGAGCGAAGCTGAATTTTCAGCATCATTACTCCAGTCTTCAGTGTCACATGATCCTTCAGAAATCATAATAAATGCAGATTTGCTGCTTGTCAGATTGTCAATGTTGCGCTGATTCATATTTTTGGCAACCGTCATGCAATTTTCAGGATTCTTTGATGAATAGAAAGCTCGAAAGAACATCATTTATTTGAAATAATCATCTTTTGTTACATTATAAGCGTCTTTACTGTTACTTTTGATCCATTTAATGCATCCTTGCTTAAAGGGATAGTTCACCCCAAAATGAAAACTCACCATGTTGTTCCAACCCCGTAAGACTTTCGTTCATCTTCGGAAGACAAATTAAGATATTTTTGATTTTTGATTAAATCTGAGAGCCGGATCCCTCCTCCATAGGCTTCTAAGGGATCGAAACTTGCCGGCCCAGAAAAGTTATTAAAGACATCACTAAAATAGTCCAAGTGACTACAGTGGCTCAGTCTTAAGTTTATCAAGCGACGAGAATACTTTTTGTGTGCAAAAAAACAAACAAGAATAACGACTTTACACACGCAGGCTCACTATTGGCCGATGCTGGTCATGTGTGTGATGATGCGTGTAACGTACAACACAGAAACGCTGCGCTGTTACACTACATGAAATCTCGAGGCCAACGGAGAAGGAAATGAATAGTTGAATAAAGTCGTTATTTTTGTTTGTTTATTTCGCACTAAAAGTATTCTCGTCGCTTGATAAACTTAAGATTGAGCCACTGTAGTCACTCGAGTATTTTAACGATGTCTTTAATAACTTTTCTGGGCAGGCAAGTTTCGATCCCTTTGGGATCTAGCTCTCAGATTTAATCAAAAACATCTTAATTTATGTTCTGAAGATGAACGAAGGTCTTACGGGGTTGGAACAACATGAGGGTGAAAACTTATTTAAATTTAAAACTATTTTTACTCTGTTTTTCTGAATTAATGACTTGATTATCTCAAAAATTATGAGTAACTCATAAAAACAGATTGAAAAAAAATGCTTTTCAGGAAAAATATATCTCATAATTCTGAGATAATTAACTCATTAATTCAGAAAAAAAGAAAAAAAACTTTACACTGTTTTTCTGAATTAATGACTTGATTATCTCAAAAATTATGAGTAACTCATAAAAACGGATTGAAAAAAAAACGTTTTTCAAGAAAAATATATCTCATAATTCTGAGATAATTAACTCATTAATTCAGAAAAAAAGAAAAAAAACTTTTTTCCATGAAGAATCATCTCGTAATTCTGATTAACTGGTTAGTTCAGAAAAACAGTGTAGATTTTTTTTCGTCAAGTGAATGCAATACGCTTCCTTAGGTTTCTATGTGATATAAAATAGTGAAAAAGAGTGATTATTTGGTGCATATTACTAAAAAATGCACACTGTAAAAAAATATTGTTGGTTTAACTTAAAAAATGAAGTAACCTGGTTGCCTTAAAATTTAATTGAAATGGCAAAATTTAGCGAATGCAATGAAGGAGATTGATTTAACCATCAGAAACTCAAAATATTATGTTATCTGAACTACATAAACTATTTAAGTTGATTTGACAAAAGAAAAAATTTTGTGATTACAAATCAAGAAAATTTTTTTTTACATTGCAGCACTAAAACGACTTCCTTTTGCTTTTCCAGCCCCTCCATTCTGAAACATGATTTAATTATTCCTCGATGGATAAAGTCAAATGCCACCCTACATTTTGTTGTTTAATATCCCGTTTCACTCAGAATATGCAAGTTTGAACTTGCAAATGGTCCTTACTACAGTATATACACTAAACAAAAGCAATGCTATAATGAAACATTGGCCTTGAACTCACACATACAGAACGTCCTGATACTTTCCTCTGCATTTACAGAGATTTGTTAGAAACGCAGCTCTGCTGATAAAGTCCTCCTGCTGTTTTTTTATAATACAGCCCATTACAAAGCTCTATTGAGTCGCTACAGTCAGCGAGCAAACAGACAGAAATAAACACACAAATAAGACACAATCAGAAACGCAGAGCTGATTTAACACAGGCACAGAAGAGAACAGCTGGAGAGAGGTATTCATCTAATGATCTGCTTCTGTTAACCTCATCATTTGTAGTTACGGAAGATATATATTGTATGCAAGACAAGTGTGATAATTAAAATAGTGCATTGAAACTGCACAACCCGCTGCACAACCCTCAGGACTCAGGGTGATCGTTTTCCTGCAAATGTTTGTCACTAAAACAGATGTTCATGATGGTTTTGAATCACTACTTCAAAAAGCAAAATACAGTGCAGTGCAACATGGGCAGCGCAAGTCTGTCATATAAGCTACAAAAAATTATAATGAGAACATTATAATTGTGGGACTTTAATGGTGAGACTTTTGTTTTTGTAATCAGGCTCTCAGAAATAATGTAAAAATTTGGATTTAGATTTATCGGCCAATATATCGGTTTTCGGCTTTCAAATATAAAGAATTATCGGTTAACGGTATCGGTCAAAATTTTCATTTCAGTGCATCTCTAGTAGATTAAGCTGTTTACTCAAATATCTACTCTAGCGCTTATTGATGAATAAAATAAAATGAAAATAATAAAAATACAAATCAATACAATTAAAAAAAAACATCCCCCCCATGAGTGTTACCCATCCACTCTTCTCTAAAAATAGGAAGAATAAAAAAAAATTATTAAATTATTTTAAATATTTAAAAAATATATATATATATTTTTATAATTAAAAATAATGAATAAATAAAATAAACATTTTAATTGAGATTTACAATGAAAACATAATATTCATTATACCACTCATTCATAAAAAAAAAAAAAATAGTAGCCTACTATTAATAATAATGCAAAAGTGAATACAATAAAACATTTTTTTTACCCAGGTATGTTAGAAATTTTAGGTTTGAGTTACTCATCCACCTTTGTCTAAAATAAAAATCGGAATAACGGTAGTGCGTTAAAAAAATTATATTATAAACTAGGGCTGTGCAAAAATTCATTCCGATTAATTGCATCCAAAATAAAAGTCTGTGTTTACATAATATATTTGTGTGTGCTGTATATAATTATTTTGTATAAATACACACACATGCATGTATATATTTAAGAAAATGTGTTATTCATATATAAAATATTTATATTTATATAATATAGATTATGTATGTATATATATATATATATATATATATATATATATATATACACAGAATTTAAGCGATAATAATTCTTAAATATATACATGCATGCATAGCTATTTATATATACAAAATAATTATATACAGCACACACAAATATATTATGTATACACAGACTTTTATTTTGGATGTGATTAATCGCAATTCATTTTTGCACAGCCCTATTATAAACTAATTCACACAAATCCACTATAGCGCTCGTTGTTATCTTATCATGTAAGTGAAGTAGTCATACTTCATAATGCATTATGCATGCACACATTGCATTGTCTCGAAGGTGTCT
This sequence comes from Pimephales promelas, assembly GCF_016745375.1. Next base: position 451,264 of record NW_024121210.1, on the reverse strand, counting down.
GTATGATTAACACTGCAGGATATCACTCCTTATTAATCCGCAGTTTGCTTTCTCGGAGCTGTGGTCCAGCGGACTAGATCTAAACATAGCATGTGTCCTGACGCAATTTCCCAAACACTTGCCTTAAATTTCCAAGCATTCTTGCAGGGAAGGGAGGGGAACGTATAATAACACAACCATTTCCTTCCTGTCATCTTGTATCTCTATTTTCCTGGAAAACATTAGCTATATAGTTTGGTGGTCGATTTAGCAGACGCGGCTCTAGCGTTCTGTTCTCCCTCCGGGCAATAACATCTGATTATTCATAACTCCAGTTCGCATCTCTGGGAAAAGATCTCCACATGTAGAAGGAGACGGAGGTGTTTTGATGTGCACACACACACACACACACACATTAAAAAGGGCTGGAAAGGTTAGTTACAGTAGCAGTAAATGGCCCACTCGTCTTCTGCACGAGTGTGTGAACGACATTCACACGCCTCCTAATGAGGAGGACAAAACATTCCCTGAACGATCATTTGAGCAATTTCAGTGAACACATTACAGAGTGCAACTTAATTGCATTGGGGGGAAAGATATCGATTGAGAAGAAAGAGAGTGTTGATGAAGTGTGATTGTTACAGGGGAAAATCTGAGGATTTCTGCATTATGCATTTCAAGGCAGGGTAGGTGATTTGTTCCAGAAACATTGTTTGTTATGCTGGTTAAAAGTCTCTTCACATCAGTGTTGTAGTCGAGATCACCTCACTCGAGTCCGAGTCGAGACCGAGACCAGAGAGAGTCGAGTCCGAGTCGACACCGAGACCAGAGAGAGTCGAGTCCGAGTCGACACCGAGACCAGAGAGAGTCGAGTCCGAGTCGAGACCGAGACCAGAGAGAGTCGAGTCCGAGTCGAGACCGAGACCAGAGAGAGTAGAGTTGAGTCCAAGACCATAGAGAGTCGAGTCCGAGTCGAGTCCGAGACCAGAGAGAGTCGAGTCCGAGTCGACACCGAGGCCAGAGAGAGTCGAGTCCGAGTCGAGTCCGAGACCAGAGAGAGTCGAGTCCGAGTCGACACCGAGACCAGAGAGAGTCGAGTCCGAGTCGACACCGAGACCAGAGAGAGTCGAGTCCGAGTCGACACCGAGACCAGAGAGAGTCGAGTCCGAGTCGAGACCGAGACCAGAGAGAGTCGAGTCCGAGTCGAGACCGAGACCAGAGAGAGTAGAGTTGAGTCCAAGACCATAGAGAGTCGAGTCCGAGTCGAGTCCGAGACCAGAGAGAGTCGAGTCCGAGTCGACACCGAGACCAGAGAGAGTCGAGTCCGAGTCGACACCGAGACCAGAGAGAGTCGAGTCCGAGTCGAGTCCGAGACCAGAGAGAGTCGAGTCCGAGTCGAGTCCGAGACCAGAGAGAGTCGAGTCCGAGTCGACACCGAGACCAGAGAGAGTCGAGTCCGAGTCGAGTCCGAGACCAGAGAGAGTCGAGTCCGAGTCGACACCGAGACCAGAGAGAGTCGAGTCCGAGTCGACACCGAGACCAGAGAGAGTCGAGTCCGAGTCGAGACCGAGACCAGAGAGAGTCGAGTCCGAGTCGAGACCGAGACCAGAGAGAGTCGAGTCCGAGTCGAGTCCGAGACCAGAGACGTCGAGTCCGAGTCGAGTCCGAGACCAGAGAGAGTTGAGTCCGAGTCGAGACCGAGACCAGAGAGAGTCGAGTCCGAGACCAGAGACGGTCGAGTCCGAGTCGAGTCCGAGACCAGAGACGGTCGAGTCCGAGTCGAGTCCGAGACCAGAGACGGTCGAGTCCGAGTCGAGTCCAAGACCAGAGAGAGTCGAGTCCGAGACCATAGAGAGTCGAGTCCGAGACCAGAGACGGTCGAGTCCGAGTCGAGTCCGAGACCAGAGACGGTCGAGTCCGAGTCGAGACCGAGACCAGAGAGAGTCGAGTCCGAGTCGAGACCGAGACCAGAGAGAGTCGAGTCCGAGTCGAGTCCGAGACCAGAGACGGTCGAGTCCGAGTCGAGTCCGAGACCAGAGAGAGTCGAGTCCGAGACCATAGAGAGTCGAGTCTGAGTCGAGTCCGAGACCAGAGACGGTCGAGTCGAGTCGAGACCGAGACCAGAGAGAGTCGAGTCCGAGACCATAGAGAGTCGAGTCCGAGTCGAGTCCGAGACCAGAGACGGTCGAGTCCGAGTCGAGACCGAGACCAGAGAGAGTCGAGTCCGAGTCGAGACCGAGACCAGAGAGAGTCGAGTCCGAGACCAGAGAGAGTCGAGTCCGAGTCGAGTCCGAGACCAGAGAGAGTCGAGTCCGAGACCATAGAGAGTCGAGTCCGAGTCGAGACCGAGACCAGAGAGAGTCGAGTCCGAGACCATAGAGAGTCGAGTCCGAGTCGAGTCCGAGACCAGAGACGGTCGAGTCCGAGTCGAGACCGAGACCAGAGAGAGTCGAGTCCGAGTCGAGACCGAGACCAGAGAGAGTCGAGTCCGAGACCATAGAGAGTCGAGTCCGAGTCGAGTCCGAGACCAGAGACGGTCGAGTCCGAGTCGAGACCGAGACCAGAGAGAGTCGAGTCCGAGACCAGAGACGGTCGAGTCCGAGTCGAGACCGAGACCAGTGAGGGTTGATTACCTAATTTACTTTTATTTACTTAGAGAAATCCTTTTTTTTTTACTGAATTTACTTAGACTTTAAAAAATATGTTCAGTTTAGGGTAAAAAGGCCACATAGTAGGTGGTGTTAAAAGTAATTTTATTACAATTTGTCATGCGCAGTTGCGCACTAGAAAATCACCAATCACTGGGTGTGTCAATCAATTTAAAGAAATATTTTATTAACATACATTAATAATCATGAAAAATATTTTTAATTGAACTCGAGTGGACTCGGTAATAATTCCGAGTCCGAAAAAAAAAATGTTCGAGTACGAGTCAATTCCGAGTCCAAATGGACACGAGTCCATGACAAGACCAAGACCATTAAAATATGGTCTCGAGACCGAGTCCGAGACGAGTCCGAGTCTCGAGTTCTACAACACTGCTTCACATCCTAGCAATCACTAGGGGCCAGTTGTTCAAAACATTTAATCTGGATCAAAATGATCCGGATTTGGAAATCCCATTTTTTCCTATCCAGGATCAGGTAATCCGTCTTACTTTTATGCCGGTTTTTCAAAGCAACATTGGACTGGATCACCCTGATCCAGATGCACAGTTCTGGGGCCAGTTGTTCAAAGGTAAGCTGATCGGATTTTGGTTATCGGATTGGATCAAATCTTGAAAATGGGTTGTTCAAAAGGAAAAGAAGTGATCTGAAATCAGATTAGATCAGGGAATCCAATCCTAGTTTTAATCTGGATCATTTTTAAACTTTGATCCAAAAAAAAAACAGGATTATCCTGATCCCAACAGGGGGTTGGATTTCAAGGTGGATTTCAGGAAGAAGATGTAGTAAAACTTTAAAATTGGTCAAATAATACATTTGTGTCATTTAGTGTATATACTTTTATTTATATTTTGCACTTGATTTGTGTAACCGTTATAAAGTAGACATAGGCTAACAATTAAAATAATCATTACAGTAAAGTAAAAATAAAATAAAAATTATCTTGTCCCTATTTGTGTTTTGCCTCAAAATAAGAAACACTTACAGTGACCCCATGTTGGCTCTTCTACCTGTTCTTAGCCCACATTGTGATATGTTGTCCCATTTAGAGCACTGGTAATCTTGAAAACTGTGTATCTGGATCAGGGTGATCCAGTCCAATGTTGCTTTGAAAAACCAGCATAAAAGTAAGACGGATTACCTGATCCTGGATAGGAAAAAATGGGATTTCCAAATCCAGATTAAATGTTTTGAATACTCTGGCCCTTCAAGATTACAAAATCCGGATTACCAGTGCTCTAAATGGGACAACATATCACAATGTGGGCTTCCAGCTATGTAAAGAACAGGTAGAAGAGCCAACATGGGGTCACTTTAAGTGTTTCTTATTTTGAGACAAAACACAAAAGGGGGACAAGATAATTTTTATTTTATTTATACTTTACTATAATGAATAGACCTTATTCAGAGCAGCGCCATGACAGGTATGAAAGTGAGGCTGTGAGGGATAGACTTACCGTGTTTCCAATGGCATCCGCTGTAAAAAGCTGAATAAAGCGGCTAGATTGTTTTCAATTTTCCACCGTTTACATTGTCGGGAGTTTTTTGTCAACTGACATTTCTTTGAAAGATATTTTTCCAGTGTTTCATGAGCAGAACAATTCGAAAACACATTAAATAACAGTACAGCCCATTGAAGAGATGCAAGTCTATCCCTCACAGCCTCGCTTTCAAAGATGGCGCTGCCGTGAATAAGGCGTAAAGCTTAATTGTTAGCCTATGTCTACTTTATCACTGTTACAACGGTTACACAAGTCAAGTGTAAAATAAAAAATAAAAGTATAGACCATTTCACAAGATGTAAACAACACTGGTCCAGAAGCACTTCCTATTTCAGTTTTTTAACACTACATAAAAGCTGGGATAAAATACAACCAACAGAACATGTAAAACTGAATCAAAAAGTTAAACAAATATCTTTAAGATGTTTTCTTTACATGTGAAATAAAGAAAACAGTTACAAACTGAAACAGGAAGTGCTTCTGGACCAGTGTTGTTTACATCTTGTGAAATGGTCTATATACACTAAATGATAAAAAATGTATTATTTGACCAATTTTAAAGTTTTTCTACATTTTCTTCCTAAAATCCTCTTTGAAATCCAACCCCCTAGTTGGGATCAGGATAATCCTGTTTTTTGGATCAAAGTTATCCAATGAACAACACAAACTGAAGGTTTGATCCAGATTAAAACTAGGATTGGATTCCCTGATCTAATCTGATTTCAGATCCCTTCTTTCCCTTTTGAACAACCCATTTGATCCAATCTGATAACCAAAATCTGATCAGCTTACTTTTGAACAACTGGCCCTAGGTTAAGTAGCCTGAGGGTGAAGTGGTGTGAACATCTCTGAGGACCTGACTTGGACTTCACATATTCAAACCTCAAACACTGCAAAAGCAGAGCTGCTAAAATCATCAAGGACTCCAACCAGCCTAGTAACGGTCTATTCATCCCAATGCCATCTGGTCAGCGCTTTCGAGAAGCCTGATGGCCAAAACCTGACAGACTTCTTCCCCCAGGCCATCAGTCTCTCAACATCACATGACTTCACTTTATAATCAGTAAGAATATTCAATATCCAGTGTGTTACAACCTGTTTGCACATTCTTCTCTTGTACATTTCTGCTCACCTAAACTAAAATATTTATCAGTACATGCATATATATATTTATTGGCAATTTCTTCTTGTGTTTATAATCTGATAATGGTTGCACTGTCCATGGAGCGGACCTGTTTTTACATTTCACTGCTGGTTATATATTCTCTATATAAGTGGTTCCCAACCTTTTTCCCTTGGATGCACAGATCCTTATTTTTTACAAGGCTAATCATAACGTCAGGGAAAACACATAACGCTAATGTCCACCATGGGCTTGTGATGTGTAATGCCAGTCTAAAATCGCTGTGAACTTCCAGTCGGTTGCGTGACTGTTTTTATAGCCACAAGGGCACTGAAGGCTGTCTCAGAGAGGTAGGTGGTCTTGAAAGGAAGAATGAGCTTTGTAATAGCATAGTTTACGAGTTTAGGTGCGACAACAGGTCCCCTGGCTATCCAAAGCCTTTTGAATCCATTTTCATCCATTGAATCAGAGCTCATATTCACAGCCGAGATATTCCATATCTTCAAGCCTGGGCGTGAATGGATCCATAACCCACGACTCCTTGGATAATGTGTCAACATCCGCAAAGTGGGACTTTAAATCCTCCTGTAGCGAAGTCATGTGACGGCAAAACTCGGCACACAAAGATGCACTCACGGTACCCCCAGGATGTTGAACTTGAAGCAGCAGTGGAAAGTGTTGTAAATGCCCCTGAGACATTTTTCCAGCTCTGTACTCCAGTTTGCGCATAAAAGCATCGATTGCTTCTTTGCACTCCAAGATGTTTGATTCAGAGCCCTACAGTCTCTTGTTGGTCTCATTATAAAGAGTGAATATGTCAGTTGCCACACAAAAGCCAGCACACCTCCGTGTATACACTCTTAGAAGAAATGGTTCTATTTAGAACCAGAAATGGTTCCATCCCCCGCTTCATATATGGAACTCCAAAATAGAACCATTTTTTTTTTTTGGTAAAAGGTTCCATTGGCCAAGTATGGAACCCCAGGGTTCTATAAGGAACCCTTTTTTTAAGAGTGTATAGAACCTTTTAGGGGTTCCAAATACGTAGCGCTGATAGAACCTTTTAAGGTTCTATATAGAACCTTTTCTTCTAAGAGTGTAGCAGTAGAGTTTGGTGCGCTTCATCCTCACATAGTTATATACACATAGTGCAAATAATCTCTGGTTGGTAGGGCGAGCTTTAATGAAGTTTAAGACTTTTACAACTGTTGCCAGTGAGTCACCAAGGTCTCTGGACAGTTTTTTACTGGCGAGTGCCTGGCGATGTATCATACAGTGGAAAATTACACAGGAGCCTTTCTCATCAAACGGCTGTTAAAGGAGAACCTTGAACCGTTTGGACCCCATTGAAGTCCATTATATGGAGAAAATCCTGGAATGTTTTCATCAAAAACCTTAATTTCTTTTCGACTGAAGAAAGAAAGACGTGGACATCTTGGATGACATGGGGGTGAGTAAATTATCAGCAAAAGTTTTTTAAAAAGTGAACTACTCCTTTAAATCCCTTATTTCTACCCATCATCGCGGCAGATCCATCCGTGCAGCAAGCGACGATATTTGCGTAGGGTAGATTGTACGATATGAGGTATGACTCAACAGCCGTAAAAATATCCTGTGACATAAGTATGTCACCTTCAACTAATCTACGTTGACATACGACAAGCACATTCTCTGTGGTCGTTTCATCCAGCTGTATAAGGAAATTGGACTTCTTTAAGCTTTTTGTGCAACTGTTTTTTTTTTTTTTTTTTTTTTTTGCAGTTTTCTGACATTTTCTCAATTCCGCCTTTAAGAGATTTAACCTTTTCAGTGGCTTGAGGGCCACACAGTCCCTCCACTATTTTAAAGCCGGGGGGTTTGATTAACTCCTCTCCAATATTATGCGGCTTTTTTGCCTTGGCAATCAACAGCGAACACTCAAAGGAAACTTTAGTGGCCTTCTGTAAATCACATGCTCTTTCGAATACTTATCGGATGTGTCTCTTTCTCTCTCTCCAAGAATTCCTTATCTTTGATTGTTTCTGGGTGCTTCGTTTCCTGGTGTCTGTTCATCTTGCTTGGTTTCATGCAGTCGTTAGCCAGTTTTTCACCATAAAAGACACATTCTAGCCGAGACAAAATTTATGTAGGTTTGGTCATCGTGTCTTAACTTTTTCTTCGCCTCTGATGAAGAATCCTCACATTTACGTTTCTCTGCCATTTTCCTTTTGATTATGCCGTTACTATGACAACAAGCACATTGGGCAAGTGACGGTGTGCACGCAAAGGTTAAATAATTATTTTATATAAGAGATCATTTTTGACTGCCTTATCTTGGCATTGTGAGCATATGATTTTTTAAAAAACTTTGAAAAAAATATTTTTTTATAAAATTATTAGTAGAACATTTTATGCATCTTTATTCACCTCGAAACATATCCGCTCCCATTGGTTCCCAACCAGTGCTCTATATACCTGTGTGTGTGACAAATAACAATCTTTAATTGAATCTTGACTCTAAATGTGTATATATACTGTATATATATATATATATATATATATATATATAAAATCTTTAAATATAATCTTTAATTGAATCTTGAATCTAAATATATATATATATATATATATATATATATATACACATATATATGTACATATATATCATCTGCGGATATATATATATATATATATATATATATATAAAAAATCTTTAAATATAACCTTTAATTGAATCTTGAATCTAAATATATATATATATATATATATATATATATGTACATACCTGTATATATATATATATATATATCATCTGTGGATATATATATATATATATATATATATATATATATATATATATATAAAATCTGCGCACAAGCCGTAGGACCATAAAATGTTCGTCCAATCATTAACCATAACACATGAAAGTACAACACTGTTATTAACAGTTGAAATCATAATCAAATAAGCCAAACTATAAAGAAGTGAACACCCCAGATAGTGTTGATATACAGGTGTTTGATGGGTTTGTAAAATAAAAAAAATAATGTAAGCTGCAAAAATGAATCATTACAACTCTTAATGTGTGGCAAATGAATGCATTAAAGCAAATTATTAAACAACCCATCTCATAAAAACTTGAATGACTAGTCAATTAGTGAGGCTGACTAATTTATTCAGACGTTTTTCAAACACACACTCATGAAGAGCAGCAAAGAGCAAGAAAACAGGGTGTTTACATGCTTTTGTCAAAAATAGCCTGCGATTCTGAGGTCAGAGAGAAGGAGGGAAATGGTCATGACAACTAAACTCTTTTGGCACAAGAAACCTTGACTGACATTAAAATGATATGGTGATAAAAACACATGATATTATACTGTACTTTACATTCAATTTATTGATCATTCCTGTTCATGCCTCCAAAATAAGACCCGAATAAACGTTACGGAGAAATTGGAAAGTGTCCACATGGCTTCACAACAACAACAAAAACCTGTACCCTGATTCCAAACAGCACACACACACACACACACACACTAGAGCAATTACTGCTGTCTGTGTGGGTTAATTTGGTGCTTTTGACACAACACAGATGGCCATCAGTCACCGGTTCAGCAACCAGAGCTAGTGAGTTGATTTGGGAGGATCTAGTGCTTATGACCGGAATAAAGCAGAATATTCCCTTGTAAACACTGGAGTCATTCCCAATGTCCGGAATAGACGCTTAAAACTTACTGTGCAATAAAAAAAACTTATTGGATGGTCTCTAGACAGTTGTGAGACCAATTAAACAAGCAACAGAAGCACCTTTCACACAGCGCGACGATCCCGGGAAATTGTCAGAACCCCTTCTGTGTGAACGCAAACACGACCCGGGGATTGATACCGGCATATCAATCCTGGTGTTCTGATGATTCGTGCTACCCATTGAGATTTGCTATTTACCGGTTATTTGCATGTGCAGACTCACAGTTTTTTTTTTTTTTTTTTTTACAAGTTACATTTTCCTGTTATAATGTATAATTTCCCTTTAAAAAATGCTTACTACCATATGAATATTTGTACGGTCAGCCAGCTGAAAAAGAATAACTGAAAGTTTCAGTTACTATGAGGAAAGGTGTACTTTAGACAAGTCAAAGATGAATATTTTATGATAATTTTTACTTTTCACACCGTTTTAACAATAAAAACAGTAGTCTACAGTATACAGTAGCTATACTGTAAAAAATATTTTCAAGATTTGTTATCACAACATATTTTCTTTTGTCAAATCAACTTTATAATCATTTATTTAGTTGAGAAGTTTCTGATGGTTAAATTAATCTACTTCATTGTATTAACTCACTTTTTCCAGTTCAATCAACTTCAAATTTTAAGGCAACCCAGGTTACTTACTTTTTAAGTTAAACCAACAATATTTTTTTACAGTTTAGTTATCACAACATTTTTTATTTTGTCAAATCAACTTAAATAATTTATTTAGTTCAGATAACATATAATTTTGAGTTTCTGATGGTTAAATTAATCTCCTTCATTGTATTAACTCACTTTTTTCAGTTCAATCAACTTAAAATTTTAAGGCAACCAGGTTACTTACTTTAAGTTAAACCATCAATATTTTTTTACAGTGTCCTCATAACTTAGAATTGTATTATAATTGTATTTCATACGACTTTAATCGGCATTCTGTGATCAATTCGCGCTACGGTAGCATTTTTCGACAAGGCAGCAAAAATCGACGTGTTCTGTCGATTTTTGCTGCCTTGTCGAAAAATGCTACCGTAGCGCGAATTGATCACAGAATGCCGATTAAAGTCGTATGAAATACAATTTTAATACAATTCTAAGTGGGTCATATCAATTGGGGACCTAGTAAAACTGCCGGAATCAGTCCCGGAACGCGCGCTGTGTGAACAAAAGCCAGGACCAATGCCGTAAGGGGTGTGTCATAGTGATGACGCTCGTGCCATCGCGCGACTCTGTTGCTCTTAAAAGAAAGTTTGTGTTCGTCATCAACAAAGAAAGGACGAACAAATGTCTGCAAACTGGAGCGAAGCAGAGACCAGGAGCTCCTCACTATCCGCGCGGAAGCTGAGATCGTTCACCAGCTTTGTGGAACGTTTTCGACGCATACGCTACACAGGTCTCATCCTGACGTCATGTGTCTTTCCGGGATCTTTGCGGGTTGTGTGTGAACGCACTCACAGATCCCGGCAAATCACTGGCAGTGTGAATGAACCAAAATCAAACAATCCCGGGTCACATTATCCGTGTATTTTCTGGAATCTCTGTGTGAAAGGGGCTGGATAGTCCTGGACCAAACTAACATGTAAAACAGAGCAATGTTTAACAAGCGCCACAATGTTCACACACTTCAGGCGGTTAAACGAATGTCTTACTAATAGCTGTCTTTGCTTATTAAACCGGCATAGGAGAAAGTATTTTAACATCCCAAAAATTACACACATCACCTTTTAAGCCACGATTGTTTAAGAGGTTACGGCAAATAATGAGAGGTCACCGAATGCTAATGACGAAAGCCAGTTTTCCAAAAGATAGCCTGTGGAATAATGTAACCAGCGTGCAACAAGTTTTAAAAGCCATTTTATCTCGCAAAGTTTGCCTGTATAATAACTTGGGAAAGTTTGTTTTTTTTTTAAAGAAAAATAAATATATAAATACAGAAAAATTATTTGTTGACATACAGAAAGTCAATTCACATTTATTTGGATAGCGCTTTTCATATTACATATGGTTTCAAAGCAGCTTTACAGAAAATGCAGGTTACTATATTAGAGTTCAGCTTTGGTATAATTTGATAAGAAATGTTTAAAGTCCCCCTGTAGTCAATAATTGTATCCCTTAAAGGGAAAGTTAACTTTGAAATTAATTTTTTGTATGTTTTAGCTTACCTCAATGGCATCCAAGATGTACACTGTGAAAACATATTGTTGGTTTAACTTAAAAATATTAAGTAACCTGGTTGCCTTAAAATTTTAAGTTCATTGAAATGGAAAAACTGAGTTAATACAATGAAGGAGATTGATTTAATCATCAGAAACTCCAAATATTATGTTATCTGAACTACATAAATTATTTAAGTTGATTTGACAAAAGAAAACATGTTGTGATTACAAATCATGAAAATATTTTTTTTACAGTGTAGGTGTCTTTGTTTCCACAGTATTTTCAATTTTGATATTTTTAGGTCAAACCGTTCTTGTCTGTCAGATATAATGGAGGTCTATGGTCACCACCTCAAAGAGCATGCACAGAGAAGTCCAGATTAAACACGATTTAATGACTTGTAAATGTATGCGTTCGGTATAAATACACATTTGCGTTACAACTCAACTGTTAAAATATTTTTTAATTACAAAGCAAAATAAGATAATAATGACATCAATCATAAATATGTGGACATTTTGTAAGAGAAACATCCAGGACGACTTCAATTTAGCCTCATTGCTTTCCGGGAGAATTTTTTTAATTTTTAATTTTATTTATTTATTTATTTATTTTTTTGCAGTAGCTGTTCTAAATTTCAAATTATAAGTTCAGATGACATATGCAAATATCAAAGCTGAGGTGCTGTAAGGACAGATGGACGTGTTTATTTGAGGCTTATTTATCAACCTAAGTGAAACAGTCGCATTCAGCACAGCATGCTTATTAGGAGACATTTCTGCGCTGAAGCCAGATAACATTTTCATTTTTGTAATGCGTTCTGTCACTACACAAGTATGACTCCAGCAGAGAGACAAACTCTCATTTCAAACTCGGAGTGATTGAAATTTATGTCACTTTCATTGTGGTCAGTTAGGCCCTGTTTACAGCGTTTCAGTTGACCGGATCACAAGTAGACGAGGGAGACACATACACGTTCACACCTGGTGTTTTAATTCTGTCCATTTTCAACCACTTCTGTCCTGATTTCTTCGAGGAGAGGGTCTATGGACGGGTAAATGTGCGGACTTTTCAGGTCTTTCGATCTAATGGATGAAATAAGCTAACCCGATCTCATGGGAATTCGTACGAATTTTACGAGGTGGCTAATTCGTAAAAATTCGTACGACCTCACTCGTACGAATTAGTACGATTTTTCTAAATCGTTCATATTTTATGAATTAGCCAATTCGTATAAATTTGTACGAATGACCTACCCCTGACCCCGCCCCTAAACATAACCGTCAAGTGGGTTTAGACAAATCGTACGAATTCGTACAAGTGAGGTCGTATGAATTAGCCACTTTTGAATCACTCGTACGTATTGGTCGTGAGATAGCGTAGAATAAGCTCACGCAATGTATAATGCATATCTCACAGCAGCTTCGATATCTTTTGCAAACAGTACTGTGAAAACATTTACACAACTTCTTGCCAGTCCTAAATCATTACTCATTGATATTAGGCTACATACTCTATCTGCACTTTTCTCACTTTATAAAATAATTGAAATGAATGACCGCCCACACATAGACACATCCATGCCTACATAGACACATCATCTCCTAATTGACTTCCAAATGAGTGCATGGCTAAAGTTCATGCCAGATTCATGACATGTATAGTGCCGGTTAAAAGTTTTTAGAGAACAATTTCTCACGTTTTTGAAAGAAGTCTCTTATTCTTAAAAGGCTGCGTTTATTTTACATAGTAAAAATAGTGAAATATTACTACAATTTAAAAGTACAGTCTTCTATTTGAATGTCTTTTTGAAATGTAATTTATTCCAGCTGTGATGTAAAGCATTAGTCCAGTAACATTCATTTTCACCTTCAAAGTAGCTTCCTCTGTGTGTGACGTCAATAAAGTTTCTTAATTTATCCTTGCCTATTGTCTGTTCAAAGCATAATAACCCATTATAATGTTTACTCTCTGTCCTAGTCCGTCCGCTGTGAACTCCAATCCCATAAAGAAAATTACATCTGCATCTGCAGAGAAACCCATAATCAAGAGAAAGAGACTTAATCGAGACTGCCTTAGAAAAGACGAGTTTTGATAGGAATATTAAGCATAATTTCCCAGCACGAGTCAGAATTGTTGAGCTGAGAACTAATTCTATGTGATTTGATAGAAGGCTCGTGTTAATTGTTGGGTTGAAGAAACAAAGCGCATTGTCCTCTCCGTTCTCCTGTTCTGGCTCTAATTAAAGGAGGGGGGAACCGAGCACTTCTGATTCACAGGTGTTTGCTTCAGTGGGTTGCCGTGACAACCTGGCGGAATCCCATTCCATCCCATGAATGTTAACATTGTATCATTTACTATGCCATTTTCCCTTCTGAAAAAGAGATGAGCACAATCACATAGTCTTTTTTTCAATTTCTTGCACGTCTCAGTTACAATGCATGCAAAGGCTGCATAATGAATATGAATGCCATATGTTGAGGTATTCTATACTTTTATATAGAGTACTGGAAAAAAAGTGCCATCCATAAATCATAATTTCATAAAGCCATAATTCATAACCAGGGCTATTATGATAAACTAAAACTAAGACCAAAAAATAAAATAAACATTAACTGAAATAAATAAAACACAAAAACTTATTTTCTTATTTTTTATAGTTGTAAAGGGAATTTTCCTAATTTTTGCTTAGTTTCAATAAATACACTAAAACTAACAGTGATGGGGACGAGACCACCTATGCCGAGTCCGAGTCAAGACCAAGTGTTTGAAGGGTCGAGTCCGAGTCGAGACCGAGTCTTTGAAGGGTCGAGTCCGAGTCAAGACTGAGTCTTTGAAGGGTCGAGTCCGAGTCAAGACCGAGTCTTTGAAGGGTCGAGTCCGAGTCGAGACCGAGTCTTTGAAGGGGCGAGTCCGAGTCGAGACCGAGTCTTTGAAGGGTCGAGTCTGAGTCAAGACTGAGTCTTTGAAGGGTCGAGTCCAAGTCAAGACTGAGTCTTTGAAGGGTCGAGTCCGAGTCAAGACCGAGTCTTTAAAGGGTCGAGTCCGAGTCAAGACTGAGTCTTTGAAGGGTCGAGTCCGAGTCGAGACCGAGTCTTTGAAGGGTCGAGTCTGAGTCAAGGCAGAGTCTTTGAAGGGTCGAGTCTGAGTCAAGGCAGAGTCTTTGAAGGGTCGAGTCCGAGTCGAGACTGAGTCCGTTGGTTTTCAAATACAGTCAAGTCCGAGTCAAGACTGAGTCTTTGAAGGGTCAAGTCCGAGTCAAGACTGTGTCTTTGAAGAGTCGAGTCCGAGTCAAGGCCGAGTCCGAGTCGAGACCGAGTCTTTGAAGAGTCGAGTCCGAGTCGAGACTGAGTCCGTTGGTTTTCAAATACAGTCAAGTCCGAGTCACGAGAGAGTCTTTGAAGGGTCGAGTCCGAGTTGAGACAGAGTCTTTGAAGGGTCAAGTCAGAGTCTTTGAAGGGTCGAGTTCGAGTCAAAACCGAGTCCGTTGGTTTTCGAATACAGTGGAGTCCGAGTCAAGACCGAGTCCGTTGGTTTTCGAATACAGTGGAGTCCGAGTCAAGGCCGAGTCTTTGAAGGGTTGTGACTGAGTCAAGACCAAGTCTTTGAAGGGTTGAGTCCGAGTCAAGACCGAGTCTTTGAAGGGTCGAGTCCGAGTCGAGACCGAGTCTTTGAAGGGTTGTGACTGAGTCAAGACCAAGTCTCTGAAGGGTTGAGTCCGATTCAAGACCGAGTCTTTGAAGGGTCGAGTCCGAGTCGAGTCCGAGTCGAGACCGAGTCTTTGAAGGGTAGTGACTGAGTCAAGACCGAGTCTCTGAAGGGTCGAGTCCGAGTCGAGACCGAGTCTTTGAAGGGTCGAGTCCGAGTCAAGACCGAGTCTTTGAAGGGTCGAGTCCGAGTCGAGACCGAGTCTTTGAAGGGGCGAGTCCGAGTCGAGACCGAGTCTTTGAAGGGTCGAGTCTGAGTCAAGACTGAGTCTTTGAAGGGTCGAGTCCAAGTCAAGACTGAGTCTTTGAAGGGTCGAGTCCGAGTCAAGACCGAGTCTTTGAAGGGTCGAGTCCGAGTCAAGACTGAGTCTTTGAAGGGTCGAGTCCGAGTCGAGACCGAGTCTTTGAAGGGTCGAGTCTGAGTCAAGGCAGAGTCTTTGAAGGGTCGAGTCTGAGTCAAGGCAGAGTCTTTGAAGGGTCGAGTCCGAGTCGAGACTGAGTCCGTTGGTTTTCAAATACAGTCAAGTCCGAGTCAAGACTGAGTCTTTGAAGGGTCAAGTCCGAGTCAAGACTGTGTCTTTGAAGAGTCGAGTCCGAGTCAAGGCCGAGTCCGAGTCGAGACCGAGTCTTTGAAGAGTCGAGTCCGAGTCGAGACTGAGTCCGTTGGTTTTCAAATACAGTCAAGTCCGAGTCACGAGAGAGTCTTTGAAGGGTCGAGTCCGAGTTGAGACAGAGTCTTTGAAGGGTCAAGTCAGAGTCTTTGAAGGGTCGAGTTCGAGTCAAAACCGAGTCCGTTGGTTTTCGAATACAGTGGAGTCCGAGTCAAGACCGAGTCCGTTGGTTTTCGAATACAGTGGAGTCCGAGTCAAGGCCGAGTCTTTGAAGGGTTGTGACTGAGTCAAGACCAAGTCTTTGAAGGGTTGAGTCCGAGTCAAGACCGAGTCTTTGAAGGGTCGAGTCCGAGTCGAGACCGAGTCTTTGAAGGGTCGAGTCCGAGTCGAGACCGAGTCTTTGAAGGGTTGTGACTGAGTCAAGACCAAGTCTTTGAAGGGTTGAGTCCGATTCAAGACCGAGTCTTTGAAGGGTCGAGTCCGAGTCGAGACCGAGTCTTTGAAGGGTTGTGACTGAGTCAAGACCAAGTCTCTGAAGGGTTGAGTCCGATTCAAGACCGAGTCTTTGAAGGGTCGAGTCCGAGTCGAGTCCGAGTCGAGACCGAGTCTTTGAAGGGTAGTGACTGAGTCAAGACCGAGTCTCTGAAGGGTCGAGTCCGAGTCGAGACCGAGTCTTTGAAGGGTCGAGTCCGAGTCAAGACCGAGCCTTTGATAGGTTGAGTCTGAGTCGAGACCGAGCCTTTGAAGGGTGGCGTCCGAGTCAAAACCGAGTCCGTTGGTTTTCAAAAACAGTCAAGTCCGAGTCAAAACAGAGTCTTTGAAGGGTTGTGACTGAGTCGAGACCGAGTCTTTGAAGGGTTGTGACTGAGTCAAGACCAAGTCTTTGAAGGGTTGAGTCCGAGTCGAGACCGAGTCTTTGAAGGGTCGAGTCCGAGTCAAGACCGAGTCTTTGATAGGTTGAGTCTGAGTCGAGACCGAGTCCGTTGGTTTTTAAATACAGTCGAGTCCAAGTCAAGACCGAAAAAGTCCGAGACGAGTCAGAGAAAGCAGAAATCAGTCTCGAGACCGCTCTCGAGTACTACATCACTAAAAACTAAATGAATACAAACTTATATTTAAAATAATAATACAGAAACAAAATTTCAAAAACTTTAAATAAAAAGAAAATGAATAAATGGAAATAAAATCTTGTTTCAAATATAATCAAAATATATCAATGATACCAGAATAACTCTGTTCATAACAGAACGCGAAACGGAAAGATTTCACTCATAATCCTGGTCAACAGTTTAACTGTAAATGTTCTCAGTGTGGATTATTAGACCCATGCAGAGATGCCACCCTTTAAATGTGAGCAATTTATGTCAGAAAAATGGCAACTTTCAAAGGTCAATAGGAAGAAAATAAAAGCTTGAAAGCTCACAACTGCTCCTGGAATCTAATTCCATTTCCAAATAGCTGGGACTCAAATTCAGACTTTTTCCACTATCTTCACTCAAAAAGACAATCTGAAGATTATTATTATTGATATATTATACTGACTGACTGTTCTTCATTTTTTTCCCAAAATGTTTTATTTTTATTTTCATTTGCATAACAATATTTTTTGTTAAACTAGTTGATCTGTTATATTTTGTTATCTCAAACAAAATAGAAAGAAAGAAAGAAAGAAAGAAAGAAAGAAAGAAAGAAAGAAAGAAAGAAAGAAGGAAAGAAAGAAAGACCTATGTATTTTAAACTGAAAATATATAGCCAGCACATTTCCAGCACACTGAATGAATCAATATCACATAATCATTCACCTATGAACTGTAAGTGCTGTGTTGAACTGCCAAACACCTCTTCATTGGCATGTTGACCGAGCAGAAATGGAATATGCCCACTTTAAATGCAGATGAGTTTTGAGAGAAAACACTGCTCACTGGAAATATTTTACAGGCTCTTTTTAGATGGTTATGTCACCCAAAATGTAATTTACTCACCCTTATGTCAGTCCAAACTCGAACTTGTTTCTTCTGAGATGTTTTGACGGATGTTCATGCTGTTCTTTTACATGTACTGAAACAACAAGAGCTGAGGTTCAGAAAATTACATAAAACTACAAACAGTCCAAGACTTGAGAAACAGACTGAATTAAATTAAAATAGGTTATAATGTAAGAAATTTCATTTATGAATTGCTTTTTTTATTGTCAATGTGCGAACAAAGTGTAACAAAACAAGACTTCCCCGACTGTCTAGCCTGCTGACTGAATATTGAAGGTCTCGGGTTGTTTTTGCTGGGGAAATCAAAAGGATGTGACGGTTACACGCGCTCCCGAGAGCCTGTCTTCCGTTAAATGACATGATATGAATGCTTAGTTGCCCACAATGTTCAGGGTAATAATGAAAGAGTCATTTTGTACAGTTTTGTCAATGTGTCAAGGATTAATTAGAGTCTCACATCAATTAAACTATCATAACAGTGCCATTTTAGAGGTATAATATGAAAGAATTTTGTAATAAAATATCCAAAAATCACTTGCTGATACTGAATACTGAATGTTTCGCTTGGATCTACATGAATCATGTGTGTAATTTTCTCCTTTTTTAGCTTAATATGCAGAATGAATGTGTAAGTTCAAGTTTCCTGAAAGAAATAAACACCGTGGCACAATCAAAACAGCGCCCGGCACAGAAACATTGGCTCGATCAACGGTGATGCTAGTTGCAAACAAATCACACACTTCAGTCACTTTTAAGCGGCAAGCCTGCCAGCAAAAAGAGTCGTCCCACACATATCTGTGAATTATGAAATATACTTTACATAGCTGAGATTTAGAAACTCACACACTGAAATGACTACTCAGCTGCTCTACATCTAACAGATCCGAATTTGTTTAAAAGAAGCCATTTAAAGGTAAAGTTCCAATATTGACTCCAAACCAAGGCTGCTGCTGCGTTATGAAGATAAAATATAATGCATGAAACACTTTTTTTCAGTTTCATGTTTCAGATTTTCAAAGTTAATTTTATTTTAAAATCCATCCATCTTCTTCCACTTATAAAGAGATGCCCAGACTTCCCTCTCTCCCTAGACACTTCCTCCAGCTCTTCTGGAGGGACACCGAGACGTTTATTCATCGTCTGGTGTTGTTTAAAGTCCTTTGAAGCTGCACTGAAACTCTCATTTGGACCTTGAACCGTTTGGTTCCCATTGAAGTCCATTATATGGAGAAAAATCCTGGAATGTTTTCATCAAAAACCTTCATTTCTTTTCGACTGAAGAAAGAAAGACATGGACATCTTGGATGACATGGGGGTGAATAAATTATCAGCAAAAGTTTTTTTTTTTAAGTGAACTACTACCTATTAGCCTGCGCCATCTGAGTCATGACAGAACTTTGTAGTTCTTCTCACGTTTCTACGTCTATGGCAGCAACACAATTTTTGTGTTTTGAGGCTTACTGAATGGGTGGAATCTCATACAAATAATCAGTGTGGCACAATGTGTGCATGCAGCTACTGTATGTGTTTATGTGTGTGTGCACTTCAGGATATAAAGTGGGTCATAAGCAGCCAACAAAAGCTGGACACACACAAAAAACAAACTCTTGGGCTGAATCTAAATAGCCATCTAATAAACAACTCAGCGCTGTGCTTTGACCGGAATATCACTGAGCGGCCAGCAGCATTTGATCTTTTATAAATAGCAGTTGAATACACAGTCCTGTGCCTTTTGAGCACATAGCATTCTGCTCATGTTGATTAGGCTGTGATTGGTGTGCGGCAGCGTTTTGGCTCCTTTATTCACCATTGCCTCGCAATCATCAAAACTCACCATGCCAGCTTTCATCTACACACTCAAAGCCGTCGAGAGGGGAGGACACCGACCAATCAAACGCAAACTCCCAGTCTGCACCAGTCCCTTCTCCACAGTAAAGGACCCTGTGTTTTACATTAGTGCCCAAAATCAGACTAAATGATTGCCTGTTTTTGCTTTGTATTGTTAAATTTGGAAACAAAATAGCCACCTTTTCAGATTCAGAAATCCAAATGTTTTTTTTTCAAAATGATCTCATTATTTAAGTGACCCTCATGTTATTCCAAATCAGATTAAACTTTTCAGTAATTAAACAAAAACTAAATTAAATCGAATATTAGGTGGAAAAACTTAATTACAACAACAAAAAATAAAGCTGAAGTAAAATTAGTGGGGGGTAAATGATAGCTCAATGGAAATATTTAGCTTTAAAAAAAAATAATTAAAATGACAAAGCACATACAATTAAAATGATTTTAAAAGGATCTAAAAAAAACGAAAATATAAATATACAAATAAAAGCTAATTCAAAATATTAATAAATCATATATAAATAAATAACAAACCCTGGTTTTAGTTTCTCCATGGAATAGATGTTTATGCAGCCTTTTACATATAAATATAGGCTTAAAAATCAACTTGAAAGTTTTAAAATGATCACATAATATCAAATCAAATTCAGCTTTTATATTTTAAAATAAAATCAACTATGAAAATCTGAAACCTGATTTGTCCAGGTTGTTAATTGCCTTGCCTCTCTGTTTTTCTTTGTACTTGCAAATTTAAAAAAAAAAATACAATTAAATAATAATAATCAAAAAAGAAAATCTGAAACTGAAAATGGTGTTTCATGAATTATATCTCATCTTGAATAATGTCTTTACAAAACCAATGTGTGAAACTTAAAGAATATCTTCCCTGATTTCTTAGTTTGTCGAAGTAAGGCCGATTGATTTTTATGTGAAGGACTTTTGCCGGGAAAATCAAAAGGATGTGACGAGACGATTACACGCGCTCACATAAAAATAAGTGCAACAATGTTTAGGATAATGCTGAAATAACCATTCTGTACTGTAATGCCATAGTGTCATGCAAAGAAAGGGATTTATTTAAATACTCTCACAGCTATATCTGTATAGAGCTGCATAATTTTAATTATAACGTTACCTCATCTGTTGACATGATGCCAGAGAAGCGCAGGAATAGTGCAAACATATCCACATCGATACGATCAGATGCTTTCTTTAACTGCTGTTTCCTCACTTCCGTCATTTTTGTTGTGTTTATTTTGTCGCGAGGTGCAGCACATTTACATATTCATCTAAACGTCACCTTCAGCAGCGTGGACGGCATCTGGACGTTCGTTAGCAGTATATCTTGCAAACATGTTTCCAACATTTTTTTTAATTCTAAGCAAACACAAAAAAAGAAATTCACCATTAGTTCATCTTGGCGATGAATCGCGTCCAGTCTCTTGTAGGCCATGCGTTAGTGAGCACGTGCAGTAAATGCTGCTGCAGTTCACTTAACGGCCACCGGTGTCGCTAATGACAAGCGTTTCGGCTATTTTTATTAGCACATATTTTACCTCTAAAACATATTTTCATGGTTTATTTTTACTGAAACGCATTCAAACGATATCGTAAGAGAGTGCCCAAATAGATAGCTAGGGATGTAGCAATATACCTTCCGTCAATATATTGCAATATATATGCAATATGGATTGTGGATAGTTCACCTATAATAAAACTTACTGTGTGAGAAAAAGTTTTCATTGTTTTAGTGTTAGTAGCTACTACAATAAACTACTATAAAATGTTGAATATAATGTATAGGCTACTAATGCAATGGGGGAATATTTGTGGTGATAATGCCAAACGTCTTACGTTACCAGTAAAACATGTCAGTGATTTTGAATATATCTAGCCAGTCAAAGAGTATATTCGTCAAAAATAATTCTGTGTTTTCAGCTTCAGAATCAGGAACATTTTATTCTGGTGTCTCTATTGTCTCTATTGCCATGTGCTTTGGGTTTCCAGCACCAAGTCCAAGCCTATTCATTTACACTTACACACACACACACACACACAATGAATCACTTTGGATAAAAGCGTCAACTAAATGAATAAATGTAAATGTACTGGAACCCAGTTGTTCTCAACTGGAGATTCGCAGGTCTGAGCTGATGGTCACAGCAGCAAGTCAAGTCATCCTCATTTAACAATGTAGATTGCTTCAAAGCAGCTTTACAGAGATAAACATATAATTTAAGGTAACAAAGGTTACAGCATGGGGAAAACAATGCTGCATGCTAATAATAAAATGCAATTATTTACATAATTGCACATATGCTATCTCAAAAATTCAAACTCTGCTATTTCAGTACAAATTAAAAAGCTAAACAAATTAGACATGCGACATACCTTCATCCTCATCAACCATGAGCAAAACTGTGCAAGGGAAGAGAAAATATAGATTACATTAAATGCACTTCATTTGCAGCGAGGATAGCAGTTGAGAAGATGATTTGTCAAAACATGGCACAATTTACTTGCCTTCATTATAATTATTTGCAGAAAACATTTTATTCAATCATGGTTAAAGTTCAGTTATTTTATGAATGCAATCAAACCCATAAAAAAAGTCGAACTCTGTGTTTTGAAAGCTCCCAAACAAGCTTCATTGTTAGTTTGCTTGTATTAAATGTACCTGGTTTGACATCAAACTGCAGTTTCGCTTCTCTCAGAGCCATTTAATCTGCTTTGATACTCTTTTGTTTTGACTCTGAAAGCAACTGCCAGTAAAGAATAACCATGGAATTGTTAACAGTTGTCGGGGAAAACCGGTGAACGATCACAGCGCCTGTTTTATTACCATAACAAGCCTTTGAGGGTATTCCTAAACTTCTGTGAGTTTCTCTGAACTTTTATGGCTCATGTGATCTGATGAAATATGGCCACTCGCTAAACATTCACCCTCTGAAATCAGGAGACAATGGTTCCTTTGTTGCCATAGCAACATTTTCTACTTGGTATTCTTTCATCTATATAAAGTTGATAGTATGTTTCCTACACAGACTCGTAACAGAGACTATAGAGGACAGCAGGTAGAAAATGCATTTCCAAAATGCATCTTAAAATTCATTATCAAATTTTAGATTAATTCTGAAATAGCCTTGTGTAAAAATAGCTAAAAATATCCCTCACTAACTTACTCTGGAATTTTAATTTTTAAAGAACAAAAATCTGCTGACGGGGTCTTCATTCAAAGGGAAAATAATATTTGACAGATATTTTCTTGTTTTAAGCAAAAACTAATACTTAATCTTGCTTCTCAAGAATCTTGATTTAAGAATGTTGAGATATCAACAAGACAAAATAGAGTAAAAAAAGACTTTTGCAGTGTAACAAATATTAAAAGATTAAACAGTTTTTCGAAGGCCCTGTTTACAGCTATAGATGCGTTTCAGTCGACTGGATCACAAGTAGACGAGGAAGACACATTCCTGTGTTTTAATCCATCTCTTCTGTCCATTTTCAACCACTTCTGTCCTGATTTCTTCAAGGAGAGGGTCTACACTCTTAGAACAAAAGGTTCTACATCAGCGCTACGTATTTGGAACCCCTAAAAGGTTCTATACACTCTTAAAAAGGGTTCCTCTGGGTTCTATATAGAACCCTGGGGTTCCATACTTGGCCAATAGAACCTTTTACCAAAAAAAAAAAAATGGTTCTATATAGAACCATTTTGGAGTTCCATATATGAAGCGGGGGATGGAACCATTTCTGGTTCTAAATAGAACCATTTCTTCTAAGAGTGTATGGGCGGGTAAATGTGTGGACTTTTTCAGATCTTTCGATCTAAAGGATGAAATAAGCTCAAACAATTTACACAGGAACGCAACTGGAGACAACAGTAAAACACACACAGAGAGCATCAGCTTTAGTTTCTGCTCTGACAGCCCCAAGACCAGCCGAACGCTGTGTGTGTAAGTTAGAAATCAGGAATGATGAGAGAACATTGTGCTTGGTTTAGGGATGCACCGATATGAACATTTTGACTAATACCGATAACCGATAATTCTTTATATTTGAAAGCCAATAACCGATATATCGGCCGATAAATCGAAATCCGAATTTTTACATAATTTTTGAGAGCCTGATTACAAACACAAAAAAATATCCCAATAATGATGTTCTTGTTGTAGCTTATATGACAGACTTGCGCTGCACATGTTGCATCATGCATCAAAACCATCATGTTGAACAGTTCACATCTGAAGTGTCTCACCTGAAGCAAAATTCCATCATTTATCGGCTTTAATATATCAGCCAAATTTTCTTATCGTGCCGATAACCAAATAAAACCTTAATTTTTACGGTAAAAAAACGGCAGCTGTGGTTGCCAGAACTTTACCGTTAACAATACGGTAGGAGCGCTAATGGTTTTACAGACTTAACTTAAAATTTACAGTAATTAACTGTATTTCATTTTCTGATAAAATGTTGCTTTACCAATCCTTTGAAAAATTGACATCTGTTTTGTACCATTGTAATACACTGACAACCAACAATCATCACAGCAGTGATGAGATACATGAGCAATCAAAGCTCATCACAAGTTCCATTAGAAAGCTAATACTTATATAAAGAAGCTGCACAGTGTTATTCACACAAACATTAAACACCATCATGGTAACACACATGAAATAAAACAAATGCAATAAGCATTGATTTAACAACATTAAATGTAACATAAAACCCTAATGTACATAACTGATTAGAAAAAAAAAAAACAAGAAAACTATAAGGAACTTATTTCAACAAAAATACATAAAATGTGAAGTGTCACACAGGGAATTGTTTTTTCACTGTAAATTATACAGAGTCGTTCTTTTCACTTTCAAAAACTGTAAATTTGACGGTATTTTACAGTAAAATTATATCACAGTTATTTACCGTATATAGTACGGAAACTTTCTGTTAACCAATAAACAGTTTTGCACTGTAGCATTTTTACAGTCTTTTACCGTTAAAATCACGATTATTTTTTACACATTTCGGCCGATACAGATATGGTGGTCGATATATCGTGCATCCGATCCCTAGCTTGGTAAATTTTTCATCTTCAAACTAATCTTGGGTCTCCAGTCGACAGTTTAAACCCCCGTCCGGCTAGAGCTCTTCACATAATGTTACGCATTAGGACAGTAGATGGAGAGCAGACCGTCTTTTATGGCTGTTTGAACACATTTGACCAATTGAGCGTCAAAAGCAATCGGGTCGAATGCATGTTCAACTACCTCTGGAAGTGGACAAGCTTAAAATATTTTAGACCCTGTTCACACTTGTATTTAGTGTCGTCCACTTGTGATCTGATCGCACGAAACACATCTTAATACCATGCACAGAGCCTAAGAGACTGTGCTTTTAACCTTGATGTAGTCAACCTTCGATCTTTCCACTGACCTTTCCTATTATAGCTGAAGCAATTATAGCAGTATATGAACATAATACAATTCAAAAAGTATACAGAACAAAGTCTAGTTCAGTTGCAGTCAGTTTTGTGGTCTTTATCTGTCACTCCAGAAGCTCCTCTACAAATATTTTTCGAAGCAGATGCACTGAACATACTGATCAACTTGGATTCCAAACCGGACGGTAAATGTTCTGCATAGTTGCCATAGAAACCCTCGGCCAAACCCATAATCCATAACACAATATGGCAGACATTTTGCAGTTGGCTGTTATTCTGCCGAAAAGCCACTTGAAAGACTGACAGATGATTTCTTCAGTCAGGCATGAAAGCTATAATTATATAAATATAAGCGCATCCATATGGCAAAATTATGCTACATCTTGTCATTTTTGTGCATTGTTGAAATAAGTGCAACTAATTTTCGTAGTTGCACTTATTTGTATTGATTCTTGACTTGTTGACCCTTAGTTAGAGGTTTGCACATCTGTCTGACCCCTGAACAGGACATCAGTTTACTATCCGGGATTTGTCATGTCGCTTCCAGTTTAGACAGATCCTCTCATTATATTGGGTTTGATGTATCGCAGAATCTCGTCGTTTGAAATGACGTGAGGGTGAATAAATATGACAGAATGCTCATTTTTGGGGGGAAACAATCCCTTTAACTCTTTTCAATGTTTTCTTTTGTTGCCTTACAGTTTTGTGCACTTCTCTAACAGCACATTTAAACACATCAAACTCACTTACTTTAGACTAGAGAGAGCTCCGAAATCTAATCCAAAAACTCATTATGGGTTTATAACTGTCTTGAGTTTCATAACTGTCAAGGTTTCTGTCTCCGATTGCTGCTAATAGCACATCATTCTTAGATTTTTTTTTAGTTTTTTGTTGCTGTGGCTGTAATTGACTTCACAGAACAATATAAGCACCATTTTATAAGTCACTTCGATAAAAGAGTGACTGACAAAGAAATTGTCCAAATGCATCTGTCCGAAACATCTGTGGAGACACAGAAGCCTTACACAAATAATAAAAAAAAACATCTGCCAATCAATTTATGCAGTTGCTAATGTTAGCACAGCACATTTGTTGTTGTTGTTGTTATGTGGTCATTTACTATGATGTGCAATGAAGAAAAAAAGAGCATTCAAACGCTATTGTTTCAGGCAGGGCCGGCTCTATCCCTTTGGTTCCCCTAGGCGAGATTTATTTTTTTGCCTCAGACTTAAAATCCTGTAGTGTGAACCTGGCTTTAGATAACGCGGGTAGGTTTAGGTCTGGGTTAGGGTTAGACACGTCATCTAACTGACGCTAAAGGGTGCCTAAAGTGTCAGATGTTGAAGCATGGTCAAAAGCGTCAGTTAGATGCACTGGCGTAGGAACCGGGGGGGGGGCGTGTCCCCCTCAATATTGAAAAATGCGACATGTGTCCCACCCAAAAAAAATCATACCTAACCTACCGCAGGAACAAAAACTGTACATTTGGAACTTTTATTTTTAAAGCGCGACAAAAAGATATCCAGTTTTGCCAGCAAGTGAAACCCATTAATGATAGTTAGGTTAAACCATTAAACCCGGTTAAACCTTCCCATTTGATGTTTGAATAATCACCATTCGCTTCATATATTTCACTCACCGGAGCATCTGATTGGTAGAGAGAAGTTAACATTACACTAGAAACGCACCAGCTTTGAACTGGAACCTACATGATTTATCTAATCTGATAATGTTATTTTTGTTATTAGCTCCATGTTACTTATAATATCACATACCTTTGTTTGCAGTTTGAATAAATAATAAACAGAGCAGTTTGAACTCTTCTCCACTTTGTTATTATACCACACATCAGATCACTACTCCAAAATCCTGCGACCGTACCAAGTGCGCACGACCCATCTACGGCAAGCCCCGAGGGGAAAAACACATTGCATACACAAATAGAACTAGCGCTAGTACATCATTACCGATGTCATTTACAATCCAAAAAAGTCTGTTACAATAATAATAATAAAAAAGATTTTGGGGACAGTTACACTGTATTGAGAAAGTTGAGTTAAGTTTTCAACAATAATTGTCATTATTGAACCCTTGCTCTTATTTTGTTTCTGATTTCTCAGCTTTGTCATTATTTTAGTTAATACATTATTTATATATTTTGAGACAGGTTTTTTAAAGAAGTTTCAAAGAATTGGTAAAAGAGTAAAGTAAAAGTTAAAACTTTTTTATTTAAGTAGGCATCTATTTTTTTTTTATGAAGTATTTATTTTGTATTAACACTGTAGTCTTATAATGAATCATTATTGCGTGACATTTGTGTCAATAATCGTCAAGCACAGGTGACTTCACGTAGTGGGAGGGGGCCCCAAAACAGACCGCCTCTGCATGTACCACATCACCAAACTGTATGTTACTATTATGGTGGTGGGATAGACGTTGATTCATAGTGGCCAGTATGTCCCCCCCCAATGTCAAAGACGTTCCTACGCCCTTGGTTAGATGATGCCTTGGGATGAGAACAGGCTGAAATTATGCAGGCCACCAAAGCAGGCTGACATTGGAGAGACAACAACTGCTGCTCGAGTGCTTCACCAGTCACAGGCTTATCGGACAGCAGCAAAGAGAAGCGACTGCCATTAAACACCAAATGACTTCTCAGATTTGCCAGAACGCCTGTGGGAGAGTCTGAAGCAGCTGGATCATGGCTTTTCGGTCTGCTGAGACTAAGAGGCTTTTTGCCATCAAACTAAACACCATGTTTGTTTGGCATCATCATCATGCTGTGAAGATGCTTTAAAACATCCAAGCATTTAATGAAGCAACCTGGCCACGGGAAATATACTAATGATCCTCATTAAAACGTTTAATGTAAAGTGCTCCATTGCAGCTTCATATAATTAATAGTTTACTGTTACAAATTGACGTCACATTAGGTTTCTTTGTGGAAAGCGCAAAAACTCTAATGGACTTTATCAAATATACATATGGATAATACTGATTATCTACACTCTGTAAAAAACGATCGTGATTTTAACGGTAAAAGACCGTAAAAATGCTGCAGTGCAAAACGGTTAATTGGTTAACAGAAAGTTTCTGTACTGTAAATAATCTCATGGGACTCATATTTAATGCAATTCTACAGTAAAATACCATTAAATTTACAGTTTTTGAAAGTGAAAAAGAACAACTCATTAACGTGAATTGACATTCCCACAATTCCCTGTGTGACACTTCACATTTTATGTATTTTTGTCGAAATAACTGTTTTCTCATAGTTTTCTTGGGTTTTTTTCTAATCAGTTATGTACTTTCGGGTTTTATGTTACGTTTAATGTTGTTAAATGAATGTTTATTGCATTTTTACCATGATGGTGTTTATTGTTTTGTGAAAGGCACTGTGTACCTTCTTTATATCAAACTTTATGTGAAAAAGCTGTTTGTGATGAGCTTTTGATTGATCATGTGACTCATCTCATCTCTACTGTGATGATTGTTAGTTGTCAGTGTATAACAATGGTACAAAACAGATATAAATACTTCAATGGGTTGGAAAATTAACATTATATCAGATAATGAAATATGATTTATAACTATAAATTTTATGTTAGGTCTGTAAAACCAATAACGCTGCTACCGTATTTTTGACGGTAAACTTCAACCATAGCCGCCATTTTTTTACAGTAAAAATTAGTGTTTCATTTTCCTTCTTTTTTTATTTTTTATAGTGCAAACCTTTTTTTTTTTACATGATGAACACACTTTTATCATTTTGCCATTAACTGCATCTTCAGACGTTTCGACAGGACACCTGGAGAAACAAAAACAACAAATCTGCCATTTGGACACAAGCCCAGGACACAATGTGTCTTCAATTATGATTCCTCAGGCTTAGACAGAATGTACTGATTTTCTAAACGTTTTCTTATTTCATCAGAATACATCAGTAATCATCTTCTGACAACAGTTTCATGGTGACCTTTATTCTATAGGTTTTTGCGCGTAATTTGAACATATAAGCAGCATCTAAATTGTAAACCTTTTTTGCATTGTACAACTTCATAGAAATACAGATAATGTACATGCAAAAAAAATACAATAGATTTTTCCATTAAAGATTACATTTCCTTTAACCCCATATAAAGCACAACACAAAGCAATGCGTAATTCAAAATTGCGGTAAAACACCTGTGAAAAATCATTTTAACATGTTACATTGGGCCTTTTTTGTGGACTTTTCTGAAATATTACAAATCCATTCAAAATTGGACTCATGAACCCTTGATGCAGGCGTTTAGTTTAATACACAATGCCTTAGTGCAACTTACGGAGGCGTATTGCATTCACTTGAAGAAAAAAAATCTACTCTGTTTTTCTGAATTAACAAGTTAATTATCTCAGAATTACGAGATAATTTTTCATGGGAAAAAGTTTTTGCTCTGTTTTTCTGAATTAATGAGTTAATTTTTCATGAGAAAAAAAATTGCTCTGTTTTTCTAAATAAATAAGTTAATTT
The DNA here is from genome assembly GCF_016745375.1 of Pimephales promelas. The sequence continues at coordinate 422,001 of NW_024121210.1, read as the reverse complement.
TTCATGAGAAAAAAATTGCTCTGTTTTTCTGAATTAATGAGTTAATTTTTCATGAGAAAAAAAAGTTTTGCTCTGTTTTTCTGACTTAACAAGTTAATTTAGAAAAACAGAGCAAAAAAAAAATACATGAAAAATTAACTCATTAATTCAGAAAAATTATCTCGTAATTCTGAGATAATGAACTTGTTAATTCAGAAAAACTGAGTAGATTTTTTTTCTTCAAGTGAATGCAATACACCTCCGTAGCAACTCTCGTATACTAGAAAAACTTAAAATGAAATTCAGACGGGTCTAATAAAATTAATGTTATTTGTCCTCTTTTTGTCGAGCTTTGAATTCTCCATGAACTCAATATTGAATGAAGCTGAAAGGCTTTTTGTTTGTTTGAATGTCTTTAAAGTTTAAGATAGGCTATATGTTGATATTGTTTTAGTGCCTATGCAAACATACAAAAATCAATGTGCACACAGACACACATTGTGCATGAGGCGGCAAACAAATAAGATCATGCTTCAATTTTTTCACAAACATTCTGGACTCAAAACTGGGGATTAAAAGACAGAAAGCAATCTTTGTACACCATACACAACTTTTATTGAGCAAGGTACAACAGACAAAGCAATAGCATGATCCAGTAAGTCTGGAAAAGAGAAAGAGATACCACTGGATAAACAAAACTGACAGTGCATCTAATAATAACCACATCCATCTTTGGAAACAACAAGCCGAAACACCACATCTTTGAGATACACTATTAAAGGAACATTGGTTTCCGGGCACATCACAGGTGTGTTTATGTACACATGCATAGGAACGCTGCGGCTGGTGACGGGCGTATAGGGAAGGAACGGGAATCAAGTACAGTGGATAGGCACTTCATTTTCCATGACTTATCCGAACACGAGAGCGAGACACTTTAATCTCAAGTACAGCAATATGGCTATGGAAATAAATGTGATTGAACCCCCCCTCCCGCCCTCCTCCCTTTTGATTTCTACATGGCTCTGATGGGAAATCTAATACAGCGGCGATTTGGCCGTTTTAGAAGAGTGATGGAAATAGAAATGGAAATTATTTAATAAATGAATCATTGTAGGCTACTCTGGAAGTCTACGCATGAAGCACATATGGAGTGATTCATATCCGCAGACCGTGTGCTCGAGGTGTTCAGGCTTTTTTCTTTAAAATAAAGGTTTTCAGGTTGGCGAAAATGACATGGAAGTGCGTTTAATGAAGGATGAAAGATGATAACTCAGCAGAGCAGAAAATGCCCAAGTATGAATGAATTCATGAAAGAAGGAAAAACATCAGGAATGTGCTTTAGAAAAAGGCAAATTCATCAATGAAGTCAAAAAATAAAATTATAATTTAGCACTAAAACTGATCATTTAAACATAGTGAATATGAAAATATAAGCAGATTTTGATTGAGACAGAAAGGTGTCAAAATCTAAAATAGCAAGTAAAGTCAAGATGAAATGAAAACTCTTCTCAACACGGTCACGTTTACTGTTGTTTGGTGCATTTCTGCTGCCAAAATGCACTCTAAAACATGCTGGGTTGTTTTAACCCATCTTTGGGTCAAATATAGACAAACTCAGCCATTAGGTTAAACGTTTAAATTACATTTTTAACCTAACATTTGGGATTGTCCATATTTGACCCAAATTTGGGTTAAAACAACCCAGCATTTTTTTTAAAGTGTGAGATTGTGAATTTAGGTTGTTGGAATGTTAATTTTTGGTTCCCAGAACGTTCCTAGAACGTTCCCTTAAGGATAAAGGAACGTTCCCGGAACATTCTCCTTACGTTATAAAAATGGAACCTAAAAATAACCTACATGGAACTTTCCTATAACGTTCTTGTTTGGTTCCCAAAAAAAATAACCTCATGGGACCATTCGGGAACGTTCTGTGTTTGCTGTGACATGAATATAGTAAGGAAAGATGACTGACAGCAGGATGATTGAGGACTTTACAAATATCTTATTTTGTAAAACGTGTGGTCAAACCAACCCGATCTCACGACCAAGTCGTACGAATTCGACGAATGATTGAAAAGTGGCTAAATCGTAACAATTCATACGACCTCACTCGTACGATTTTGCTAAATCGTACATATTTTACGAATTGACCAACTCGTATGAATTCATAGGTCGTACGAATTAGTACGAATTAGACACTTTTTAATCATTCGTCGAATTATTACGAATTGGTCGTGAGATAGTGTTGGTCAAACTCCTATAAACAGAGTATGGATGATTGCGAATTGAAAAGAAGTGAATGTAAAAAGCAAACTTGCATTCAAAATTGATGTCGATAGCGACTTCCTGATGCCAATAAAATTATACAATATAGAATTGCGAGAGAACGCAAAAAGCGTGTCCTTTTAGGGGCTCCGTAGAATGTGACATTTCCTTTCCGAACATAATATTCGGCTTCAGGAACATGTATTTTTAATCATTCATTTAATCACAAAAAACTGTATTTTTAATCATTAATCAAAAGCCGACGACTTTTATTTTTCACCATTAAATCCCTTCCTCATGGATAGAATGGTGTTCTTCCCACCTGAAATCCCGATTCACACAGAAAAATGCCAGAATATGGAAGTTGCAAATGGCCTAGCAACCACTCACAACACCTTAGCAACCAACAACAACTCCATAGCAACTTTTGCACCGGCAAACATCACTCACATTTCAATGGAAAATGTGAAAACCTAGTTGCAATTCCATTTGGTGTTACATGTGGCATGTAAATTACACACTTCACCCTTAAGGATATGCAAATGATTCATCAAAAACACACAGATGTGTTTTCTTGAACTGAAGCCAGAACTGTGAGACAACCTGTCTCACTTCTAATAGCGGTGCAATTGTGTGAATCCACTCAAGAACCGAGGAGCGCAGTGACCTGATTGAAGAGCTCTCAGGAATATTACCGGACACTCTTTAGGTCAAACAAAAAGCTTGCCGTGTATGACGCATTACAGTGTCTTATACAACAGTAATTTCAAAGTCCAAATGTATCTAACTCTGCTTTAATGAGTGCAACAGAAGCTTCTGGGGTGAAAATCCCATACATTTTCAACACAGAGAATTTTTCTTTTTAAAACTATAAGATTTACATCTTTTAACACCTTTTTTCTCTTGAAATCCCAATGAAGACAATGCATGAGCAAAATACAGGTAAATTGGTCGTCAGAAATATTAAAGTACACAAAATAACGCTAGTGATGATGTGGCTCCAACACAAGGGAAGTATATCTTACTTTCACAATCTGACTCTGTAACATTAGAAATCAAATCGTGAGGGCTTGAACACTTTGCCATGCAACTCCTCCCATTGGTAAACATCTACACACTCACACGTCTACTATAAACATGCCAAAACTGTGCACATATTTAATATAATACTCATCTGAACACTTTATGAACATATGAAAAAACGCCTTACTTCATGGGGGATATCCCAAATCTTATTGAACAATTGTATACTTTACTAAACCTTACCAAAAACGTACCATAAACTGTTGCAAATCAACAACATACTCCATTAAAGTGCACACGTAATAAAAAGCAATATGTTCCCTAACCTGAGATTGGAGCTAAAATGGCACTAGTGTAAATGTCCTTTAGAAACGTAAACGCACATGTTAAGTTTCTGAAAAAAATCATTTGCAAGCGTAGTGTATGTTAGCGTAGCCTTTATATAATGGCTTTACCTGGTGTAGCTTATATGGTATTTACATGGCACCTCAAAGAATACCATGGTATAAGGACTACATGGTACGGACTGCCATGTAAATATGTCACTTCAAATATTGCCATGGTATTAGCATGGCACTTGTCCGAAAGCATGGTTTTACCACGGCACATTTCCAAAAATTACGGTGTTACCCAACGCATTCTCATCGGCGTCATATACGACTCTTTTGCTAAAGCGTAGACATCCAACACACATGACGCCCTTTAGCGTCAAATGAGACGCTTCGTTATGGTAGGTTTAGGTATGGGGTAGGGTTAGGGTTAGACCACTAGGAGGCGCCTTTTTCCCCATATATATATCTGCGTCTCATTTGACGCTGCCATGTGCGTTGGATATCTACGCATTGGCAAAAGCGTTGTATATGACGCCTTGGGATGAGAACGGGCTCTATTACCATGATAGTATCAGATCGTAATAGTACGATACGTTAGGTTCTGAATGATTACTGTATTCATATAAATAACCATTGTAAATGTGACAAACTATGGTGTTAATAGAGTACATTCCCAAAAGCCCATGCTGATCCAAGTTACTGCAAAAAAAAAAGAAGAAAAAAGTCATGGTACTACCACAGTTGCAGGTCCAATTAGCATGGTAATACCAATTTTCCAATTTTGAACTCTTTCTCCAAACAGTGCATGGTTTAGTCAACTTTACAGGGAACAGGGAGTCATTTCAGGTGTAGATTTAGAACAGCCTTCTATTTACAGAAGTCATGATGTCATGACATCCACGATTACGTCATATGTTCTGACCAATCACGAATCACGCCCTCCCTACAGTTCTGTCACTCAAAGTGAGCAGCTTGTCACTCAGTAAGGCTGAAGGGTGTTTTTAACGGCACAGATTCACTTCTCAAAAGGAAAAACAGCAAAAGTCCAATAGTTTACAGTGAGATTGAGAGAAATGTCACAGTCTTAAACCCTAAATTGGAATTAAAGAGGCATAAGGCGAAGCACTGTTATTACAGCAATACAGGCGGGAAAATATGTAGTTGTCATTCTCATTATTTTTAAGGCTCAAACCGGCTGACGAAGCATGCATTTGTGTTAGGATTTGTTGCTCCGATCGATCAACATCGGCTGATCATAACATTTTATGACTCGATCGGTACTCACTAACTTGGCCGATCTTACAAACCGATCGCGATTTGATGACGTCAACGCGTGAGGACGTACATGACACTTATATTGGAGAATGTTTAATTAAACCTTATTTGTTACATCAGACTTCTCCATGTTGGAGTTTAAATGTTTCTATTTATTTTATTCTCTTTAACATTGAACAATGTTTAATTAAACCTAATGAGTTGTATCAAACCACTTCAATTTGTTATTTTAGGAGTTTAAATGTTGTTTGATTTTATTTATTTATTTATTTTGTCCTGCTCAGACTTGTATTGGACGATGTTTAAAGGATTAGTTCACTTTTGAAAAAACTTTTGCTGATAATTTACTCACCCCCATGTCATCCAAGATGTCCATGTCTTTCTTTCCTCAGTCGAAAAGAAATTAAGGTTTTTGATGAAAACATTCCAGGATTTTTCTCCTTATAATGGACTTCAATGGGAACCAGGTCCAACCGAGGTCCAAACGACAGTTATAACAGTTACAGATGCAGCTTCAAATGTCTTTAAAGGTGCCATATGGAATAATTGAGGTACAAATATCCAAAAAATGAGCTACACACATCAAAAGAATGAGAAGAAATAAGTGCAATGATGTTATTAAAAAACTGGCAAGTCATAGTGCTGCCGAGATATAACCTAAATTAGCATGCTAAATTATTAGCCACGGCCCGGCAGGTGTCGTAATACCAGTTTCGGCCATGGGAGGCGGTATGCGGGCGGGCAACACTGCCACCAGCCAAACTGCAGTAACACGAGTAAGTCGCGCCGGCTTGTGTGTACTTGAACCTGCATGTCATGTCGTGATGTCGTGTGGAAATACAGCCCGCTACTAAATTTCAGTTCAGGGATGAGTTAAATAAATGATTGGTCGATATTATGCATGAGAAATACATTTTGGTAAGTTGTAACATATCTTTCAACAGTGTTCGTGTTCGTTTACCATTAGCTCGTAGAGATGATCGGTTCACGTGCGCTAGGGATCTGTCGTCTAACATTTACAAGCGCCAAAACTGCATTTATTGTTTGAATTGCGTAATAAAATTAACAGAATCTGAGAGCTGAGATCGGTCTCTGTGTCCTTTTCAGTGCATGACAAAATGGATGTGGCGTGAGAGTGTGTGAAAAGTTGTGTGTCTCACGGTGAATTTGTGAGAGTGGGCAGCTCTGAAAGGCGCTAGCTTGGTCCACATCAGGGAATACTGTCTGTTAAATTAATTCAAACTAAGGCCGCGGAGGTATTTTTCTGGAGGTATACTGCCTCCATCTGGTATGGAATATGGTGTATGAATTGATTTTTTTTCCCAGATGGCACCTTTAAACGACACCAAACGATGAATAAGGGTCTTATCGTGCGAAACGATCGGTTATTTCAAAGCTTATTCCAAAAATGTAACTTTTCTAAGGACAAATGCTAGCCTTGTAATATATTGTGAGGCGCGTTTGCAACGTCACGTAATACGTAATTACGTTCAAAAGGTCACGGGCGACGTAGCCGGAAGTACAGAATCAAAATCGTCCGACATCGTTGTTTTACCTTTTAATTCCTTTTTTGTAAACGGTGTTTGAGCTAGTTTGCACGTTTAACCTATGCGTTCAACTTGTAAACACTGACTCTGTACTTCCGGCTACGTCGCCCGTGACCTTTTGAACGTAATTACGTATTATGTGGCGTTACAAACGCGCCTCACAGAATGGAGAAAGGCTAGCATTTGTCCTTAGAAAAGTTACATTTTTGGAATAAGCTTTGAAATAACCGATCGTTTCGCATGATAAGACCCTTATTCATCGTCTGGTGTCGTTTAAAGACATTTGAAGCTGCATCTGAAACTGTTATAACTGTCGTTTGGACCTCGGTTGGACCTGGTTCCCATGGAAGTCCATTATAAGGAGAAAAATCCTGGAATGTTTTCATCAAAAACCTTAATTTCTTTTCGACTTTTCGTGAGTAAATTATCAGCAAAAGTTTTTTCAAAAGTGAACTAATCCTTTAAGTTACATCAGACTTCTCCATTTTAGGAGACTAAATGTTTATTTTGTCCTCCACAGTATTGGACAATGTTTAAATAAACCTTATGAGCCTTATGACAAGAAATTGGTACTCGGTATCGGCTGCAAAAATCCTGATCGGAGCGTCCCTAATTTGTGTGTGACTTCAAAGCATCAGTCAACTAAATGAGCTGTTGCCTTCGAGATAGCAGTGGACGGGGAGCTGTTTTTATCTATCGGAGTCTCCAACCGTGAGACCCAGCAGGGTCTGGAATCAAGACAACGTTGGTCTCACAAACACAAACCAATCGGAGCATGCCTGTACACTCATACAGAGGATATATACAGAAGATCTCACACATACAGTACATCCGAAACACTCTCACTGCTGGTAAACAATTCAGGAAGGTGCACACAGTTAGTTGGAGAACTCCAATCACTCGGAATCAAAGCTGGAATATTTCCGTGAATGGTTCGTTTGTCCCACGCCTAGGCGGTGGACGAAACTAGACTTCTAGATCCCAGAAAGCAGCTCCTTCAAGGGCACCTCCCTCTCGCCCAGTAGGTGGTCTCTCTTCAGACTGGTGCCCTTGTTGACCACCTTCATCTTGATGGCAAGGTTCTTCACCTGCGCGACAGGAAGGGAGTCAAAGTAGAAGTCCTCGTTGAAGACGGGGTTGCGGCTGTTCTTGATAATGGTGCTACGCTGTTTCTGGAGCTTTCCCGGGTTCAGGTACAGAGCCACGCAACAATTGATGCTCTTCACGTCAAACTGCTTGTCGTAGAGGTCCTCGGCCGCCAGCACGCGCACGTGAAGCCGGGCCGCGTCGATGTCGTAGTCAGTGCAGAGGCGCAGAGTTCCCCCCTTGTGGAGGTTGACGGTGTGCTGCGTGAAGCGATCCATGTTGCCTCCGTATTTCCGTCCGCGGAAAGCAGGGGAAGGAGGGCAACGGAGGCGCCTCTGAATATTCGGGCTGGTCTCCACAGAGCTGCACTCGTCAGTGGAGAGGGAACTGTGCCGGGCGAAGGAGCGCTTGGCTCGGGACACTTTGGCTTGGGTTTCGTGGGTGAACACCTTGAGGAGAGACGCAGAACGAGATAACAGGGGGGAGTTGAACGGGGAGGACTCGGCCGAAGAGCAAGTGTCGCTTTCCCCTCCGCTGAAGTACCGGTAGGGGTTGGAGTGGGAGGTGTTGCAGTCACTGGGGTTTAGGTGGTTACCCTGCGACTTGCGTTGGGTGTTGGGTGAGGTAAGCGGACTTGTGGGGTCGCTGTGAAAGAGGGACTCCTTACGTCTCGTGTGAGGACTTTCCATGAGCGTGGCGAAACCGTAGGAGGTTTGCGCTTTGGGCACGTAGGGCAGGGACATGGCCGTTTGGGACTGCGGGTCGGCGTTCGTGTTGAGGTCACCCCCTTCCCCGGCCACCAAGTCGTCCGCGCTCTCGATCTGGATGATGTGGCGGTTTGCAGCTTTGAGCAAGTTCTTGGTGTCTCCAGCCAACTTGTTAATGAGGCGTGGGCTGCGCGGACTGCCCTGAGGCTTCTTGCAGCATATGGTCTGCTCCGACGCTGACGAGTGGAGCTCGTTTTTTGGCTTCATCTCTGGCGTCTCCTCCTCCGGTGGGCAGCACACGAATTTGGGTGGAATAAAGAAGTCAGGGATCTTGTCAGGGGTGAGGACGTTGCAGTAGGTGGGGGCTTTGCCCTGTTTGTCCGCCGAGTCTCCTTGTCGGAGAACGTTTCCCTCCACTGAACCGCGGATCTTTTCCAGCAGCCACATCTCTCTGCGAGGTCTGGGAGAGATGTGCAATTGCACCCTGTGTGCACAGATAGTGAAACGAAGAATCATCAACCCACACACCTGCAATTCATGAATGCAAATACAAATTCAGTCCACCTTCTCAGTGCTTTGGGCACACGGTCACCCAGTGGATTCTTGGGAGATTCGGATGGTATTGTTAACACCAAAAAGCAATTGTTAAAGACACCTGCCTCCCTCCTTCCCTCCCCATTATCAATTGTGGAGATGCACTCAACATCACATGCACTCAACATCATTTTTTCCATTATGTATTCAAGCCACAAAGCGTATTGTTATCCGAGATTTATTTCCAAAAGCCAATAATGTGTGCATTTTATTAGATGCAAGTACAATGAAAATTAATTAAGATTAAAGAGCCATTTCTTCCTGTTCTAATGAAAATGAGATTTTTGCTGGTGTAACCTTGTTACACCATTGTATTTCTGACTTTAGTAAAACTTGTAAGTTTAAATGTATATTGATTATACACACAAACAAAATCAACTGTTTGATGTTGTATTTCAAGTATCACAATATCCTAACACACATTGAAGTATTTTATACATTCTCACTTTCTGTAACCGGGATTTTCAACTTGACACTTTGAGGTCTGTGAAGGTCTTTGTGCATCTTGCTATTTCTTCTTGATCTTCACTGGTAGAAGCTATTAGTCATAATAAATATGTGTACTATTTTTAAGCCATTTTGGTAAGCGGTTGTATATATCACAAATAAGCAATAGTTTTTTTTTTGTTTTTGTCTTTTTTTAGGTCTAGGCTGCTTTGTCTTGGCCCAAGGTGGTCTGTGTAAATGTTGAAAACCCCATATCTATTAGATAATGCCTGCACACACTTGATGCACACAGCTTTCTCCTCTGTAAGAGTTCTCTGCACAACAAGGTCTGAGTTCAATGTGTGGAGACCGATATGAAATATGTATTGCGCAGTATTTGCTCTGTGACTGCAGAAGCACGGCATTACTGCATCTGTTCTAAAGTAAATCATGCGCATAAACATCTGCATTCTCTAAATGGAAGACTTTACATGCAGATGTGAAGTGATGATGATTGATAAGGCTATCCCTTAGAAAAACCACGGTAACAAATACCATATCCATCAAATTGTGTAGGAATCAAGGAACTTCCAAGAATACCATGGTAACACTATAGTACTTTTTTTGTAACAATAAACTAACTAAAGTTGCCATATACTCTTAAAATAAAGATTTAAAATGGGGGTTTTCTCAACAATGCCACTGAAGAACCGTTTTGGGTTTCTCAAAGAAACCCTTCAGTAATCAGTTCTTAAAACAACCTCGTTTTATGACGAACAAAAGCACATTTCAATGATTAAAATACCTTTTTCCACTAATTTATTTGTGTGCAATGGAAAGATTCCATGGACAATCTCAACATGAATTGCAATAAAGAACCTTTTAAGAGATAGAACAGTTTAATAACACCTGTAACGCTCTATAACCGCGATCTCCACATTCCACAACACACTTCTAGCAGTATTGCATCTCTAGGACTCAGACGTTTAGTTTTAAATGCATACGAATGCATATAATTACTGTACTGTATGGATTTAAACTTTTCCAAAATTGCTCCTCTATTAAAAACCTGTTGAATCTCAGTTGAACTTACGTGAAGTGGTTTGTGGTCCTAATGTCCTTGCTTCAATCCATATGTTGTCGCTCGTCTCCCCCTCGTTCGGGTCTCCGGTACTCCAGGACAGAACTGTCTGTTGGCCCTGCGCGCCCACTCGCGGCTTTAATAATAGCGCACCAACCCCCGTGCGCGCGCATGTCAACCAATGGGAGTGCGCGCTTGGTAACGCGCACTATTCTGGAATTACTCGCAGTCCGCATACGTACTGTATACAGCCTATACTACTTAGAAATATAATGTAAATAAATACAAATTGGCGATGTTATGAATAGAATAGACAACTTGTTTAATACTTGGTTCTATATAAAACCATATGCTTTTTTTTTTGTTTTGTTTGACAGCCTATGCAAAAAGTAAATATTTGTTGTTTGGAATGGAATATATATACGGATTACGCACTAGGCTATACGGCTTAAACTAGTTTGTGTAAGGGTACATATTGGCAAAGTCAGGAAAAAAATACTAGCACAATTTTTACAGAAAAAAAAAAAAAACAACAACAAAAAAATCTCCTAAATATTTATATATATTTTTTAATAGTAGCTATTCGTTAACAAAACGCATTTGACAATTGATCAATATTTCAGTGGGCATCACATGACCTCAATGGTTTTTCAGTTATGTCAATAATTAAAGCAATTGTGAAATAATCTACTTTTGTGTAAAAATACCTTAATATTTGCTGATTAATCAATAGATTATATAATATAGCACACAGTATGATTTGATATAAGTAGGGATGGGACGATAACCGGTTTCACGATAAACCGTGATAAAATGTACTGACGGTTAGTATTATCGTTTAAAATTTAATTATCATTAAAACCGTGTTTGATTATCGCGATTTTAATAACTCACTGAATCCTGTCGGCCAGTCTGACGCAGGCGCGCAGCACGCAATATTTTTTTAAATTACTATTCGAGAAGGAATGGCGGAAGGTAGTGACCGTGCTCAGGAGATTTTTCAGCCTTTTAAGAGAACCAAATCTGAGGTGTGGTCATATTTTGGGTTTTACAAAAGTCCTGAGGGAAACTTGATCGAGGATGGTCACCTTGTCTGCCGAACAAAAAGTCACTACAATAGAAACACTTCAAATCTGCCGAGTCGTCTTGTGTGATCGTCACCCGAACGCAAGGCAAGTTAACTTTGACCTTAATACCAAAACTACGTCTGGGAAACAATTGGGCACGAAATGTTGTTTTGAGTTGAAACATTTTATGTCACTCACTTGAAATAGACGTGAAGCTTCAGTGAAGAAAAGTTCGTAGCAAGTGGATTTGAGCCAAAGACGAACGAACAACTTCAAACAAGACTATTATTAAGAGTGATATTTTAAGGGATAGTAAAGTATAGATACATCACGTATTAAACCGATTTTATTTTTACCACATAATTACGGGGACATATTGAATTGATAATGATATTAGCTAATGTTTTAAATCTTGAATTATTTTTGTAAAACAATCGTCCAGACAAGATATATCACACCAATATTATCAAACTCTGTAAGCAATAAATCAACTCTGATTTCATTTTTGCAATACAATCAAAAACCGGAGACGCAAGACGGCAAATTGTGTTTGAATGAAACGAGAGCGCGCGTCCGTTGTGATATGGATGTGCGCTGTGTAATAATGCGTTGCTATTGACGACGGGCATTATAAAGAAGCAAATGCCATAGAATAGAATCTTGCTTAAAAAAACTGCACAGAGAGGCTTGTTTTATTTGTTGTTTGTTGATTTTCAATTATAAAACTTGTTGAAATGTTTTCAGTGTGAGCATCAGTTCTTTTTGAGCACTTTCATAAATTTTTAACAAAACCGTGATAATATTGATAATCACGATTATTTTGGACACTATAATCGTGATATCAAATTTTCATACCGTCCCATCCCTAGATATAAGTATACTTTTTTTTCAAGCGCATATGAATTACATTTACTTACTGTGCACTATGCATACAATTATTGCAATGTCATTCTGAACAACACGAGACTAATCAAAAACAGACAGTACCATTTCCATGCAGGAAAACTGCTTTCTCCATCAGGAAAATCATGATGCAAAGATAACTACGAGTGGATTATCAATTAAACCCTTTGTGTCTATTATTCACAACCGCCGGAATATTATAGCTGGCCAGTGAGCGAGCGAGTGAGTGAGAGAGAGAGAGAGAGAGAGAGAGAGAGAGAGAGAGGGTGAAAATCGTTTTGAATGAAATAGTGCTCTAAGTTGATGTACTATAATTGTGTTTGATTTGCTGTTCTCTGATCTGCCCTTCTGTTTCCCTGGAAACTTGGAGAGAGAGCTGTGGAAACGCACACGCCCATATGCAAAAGCAGACAACTTTCCCAAAAGTCACCTAATTGGTGCAGATGTACAGCTTCATCCCTGAGGATGAAGTGCATACTTAATAATGTAGCTATAAAGTTACTGGTCTGTGCATGCAGAAGGTCAAGAAAGAAACGAAACATTATGACATTGAAAAAAAAGCGCATTAGGTCACAAATCAAATCAAACGATCAGATTTACAGCTTCCATTGAATCACAATTGTAATTCATGTGCATTTTCAACATTCATGGTTATGTTGATAATGAAATTTGTTATGAAAAAAGTATATAATTTTATTTGTACAGTATATAATAATGTAGTCCTATGTACTTATAAAATGCAAGATTTGACACAAAACAGGCCAGTGAATACATTTTAACCAAAATCTGCAACATGCTAACATCGCTGCTGAAGAACTGCTATACAAACCTTCAATAAATTCTTCTCCGAATAAGCGTAGGTTACTTATTTTATGTATTGGAGAAATCTATACATTGGCGAGCCACCCAAACCACTGCTCGGCCAAATACACCAAAATCTAACACTACGTTTTACAAAAAAATGTATTGATAAGAATGTACTGGGGGAAAAAAGACACAAATTCTAGTCTTTTTTCATTTTTTGAAAATGGTTTAAAAGTAAGTCCTACACTCTAAAAAAATGCTGGGTTGTTTTAACCCAATTTTGGGTCAAATATGGACAAACTCAAACATTGGGTTCAAAATTTATTTTTAAAAATGTAACCCAATGGCTGGGTTTGTCCATATTTGACCTCCACAACTGACACAAATAGAGGCCCAAACACAATTAATTATTCATCAAAATCACTATGACCATGACTGAGAAAATGACATGCGAGTAATTAATTGCATGCATCAATTTAAATGATCTTGAGTAGCGAAATGTGTGCTTCTCCTCTTTAACTTAAAACACAAATTGTTTTTAACACCGCATCCCCAGGTAGGCTGTTTTATTAGCCTCTCTCTCTCTGTTGCTCATCTGCTGTCTGAGCTTAACATTAAAATGCAATTAACTAATTGCCTGGAGAGGTGAGGAGCATTATGGCTATGAAAGTACTGTGATGATCACATTCACTCTAATTTCCCAGGATGCATCATGGGCTGAGCTACTGTCATGCAGTATGCTTTCATTTCTGATCCGTCTAAAAAGTCTTCATCATGTGCATACAAATGCCCAGATGATCTTGCAAAAGCAGATTCTGCCCACAGTGCTTTCTAACAATGAGGGAAAAAAGAGGGGTCCAGGTATTAATTATAGTCTGCACTTTTATCTACGGAAAGTATTACGCGCATCTGAGATAATGTAATTTTAACTGTCGCATAACAAAAGCTGATTTCCCACTGCGGCGCATTTGGCAGTGATGATAGTGTTTACAGAACTAAAGTCTATCATCACAGAGAGGGGTGACGGCTTCAGACCGATTCTAGACAACGATCAGAAACATCCAAATATGGACACATCATTGCTTTTATACTTTGTGTAAAATCTTCTGTTCAACAGTAACAGAACTACAAATCAATAGTAAAACCTTACATAAAGGTCTCATCTTTTAATGTATGGTAATGCAATAGCAAACAAGTAATCTTTATATGTTGAGTGCTTGATTCTGATTGGTTGATGGACGTCCTCCTAAGCCAATGTGTGCAATTTTCAAGGAAATGCACAGTTAAAGGTGCAGTGAGCGATTTCTGAGAAATGCCATTGAAAGTGGTTTGGACTGAGCAACAGAACATACTTGTGGCCAATCAGCAGTAGGGGGCGTGTCCATTCAGGATGAGGGATGAGAGAGTGAGCCAATCAGCAATAGGGGGCGTGTCCGTTCGTGATAAGGGATGAGAGAGTGAGCCAATAGGGGGCGTGTCCATTCGTGATGAGAGAGTGAGACAATCAGAAGTAGGGGGCGTGTCTATTCGTGATAAGGGATGAGAGAGTGAGCCAATCAGCAGTAGGGGTGTGTTCATTCATGATTGGAGATAGATGGTGTGTTCTATTATACCCAACGAACCGACTCGGACCTCGGATTTGACGTCACGTCCACACTTCAAGCGTTCTATTATGTTTTGCGTGTCCGAATCGGAGAAAGCTGTTGTCATGGTAGCACTAGCCGAGTAACAGGCACTTACATTTTAAAAAAATATTATGACTACACCTTATCAAAACGCAGCCATTTGAACTTGAAAATGTTCACTTTATTTAATGTTTTTCATGTTAATCTTCTGTTAGCAACGCTAGCAACGTTAGTAATTGCACTCACAACAACAGATTCCCATACCTGCAGGGGACGCAGTAATACGAGTGATTATAATCGTCATTTAAAATACCAAAGCGGTTCCAAAACAATGAAAACAATTCATTCTTACAAGTCACTGGGCGCGGCCATCTTGAATTCCGAAACGGATTTCTTGCTCGGTATCCTCACGGTTGTGGTTCTCCGAGAGGAGAAATCCGAGGAAAGGGGGCGTGTTGCTAGGCAACGTCTGTCGTCAGATTCGGATCTCCGAGATGGATGAATAATAGTAAGCCAAACAGCAGTAAGGGGCGTGTTCATTCATGATGGGGGATGAGAGAGTGAGCCAATCAGCAGTAAGGGGCGTGTCCATTCATGATGGGGGATGAGAGAGTGAGCCAATCAGCAGTAAGGGGTGTGTCCATTCATGATGGGGGATGAGAGAGTGAGCCAATCAGCAGCAAGGGTGTGTCGATTCATGAGGGAAGAGAGAGTGAGCCAATCAGCAGTGGGGGAGTGTCTATTCATGATGGGGGATAGAGATTGAGCCAATCAGCAGTAGGGGGTGTGTCCATTCATGATGAGGGATGAGAGAGTGAGAAAATCAGCAGTAGGGGGCGTGTCCATTCATGATGGGGGATAGAGAGTGAACCAATCAGCAGTAAGGGGCGTCAATTCATGATGAGGGATGAGAGAGAGAGAGAGTGTGAGCCAATCAGCAGTAGTGGGTGTGTCCACTCATGATGGGGGAGGAGAGAGAGAATTGAAAAAGATTGTAGAAAAGAGAGATGGCTGAAAGACAATACCAAAGAGAAAAGCTGGACAAAGGAGGGTTATGATCAGGCAAGAGTTTCAGGACCCGCCTTAATAATAGGAAAGTTTTCCAGCGCTGGAGAGACCTAAGCAAGAACGGACGCCACGGTTGCGTTGTTTCTGCTCTATACATGAGTAACATTATTTTAACTGTGTTTCAGAGAACCAAGATCTGCTGTAAAGTTATCTAACAGGACAGTTTTGAGTGTCATTGTTTGTCTGGAGTTGCTGGCAACGAACAACCAACTCTTGTTTGTTTGTATATACTCCTATGATAAAGAGACATCCACTCCTGCATTTTGTGTTTGTGCCACATGACAGTTCCATATCACTTTGCCATGATATTTCAGTTCAACAAAGACATTGACCAAGCAAATAAATATAACAAACAATAAGATAAAGATGACAAACTATTCCCATGTACGTATATTGACTAGGGTTGGGTATCGTTTGAATTTGAAAGATTCTGATTCCGATTCCTTGTTTCGATTCCGGTTCCTTACGATTCTCGATTCCGATTCTTTTAAGAGGCGGGGTCAAAAAAGTTTAGCTAACCTTGCTAACCAACGGCCTTTCTGAAGGAAATAATCCTTTCTGAAGGAAATACTTCTTCTGTAAAAATACTCCTTTTGTCACAAAATTTGCATTTTGCCGAGATTTCGTTATTTTTAGAAAAGTGAAGCCACAGTTTGGACCGCCGACGTAAGGTACTCATGTTCGACTCGCGCGGTTATGCCAACACTTCCGGTAGACGCTTCTTCGTTGGTGTTGTTCAGCGGTTTCTTCTTCCGCTCGGCGGACTGTGAATATCGAAACTAGGAATCGAAATTTGGACTTTTGAACGATTCCGGGAAAAACGAAAAGTTAGTCTCGGTTCCAATCGATACTCGATTCTCGATACCCAACCCTAATATTGACACTCTCAGTTTCTGTGGATAAAAAGTTTGAAAACAATCAGCTTTATCATAATTATAGATGAAATATAAGCTTATTTGAGAATAGTCTTCGAATATTGAGTTGTTCAAGACGAAATGGTTGGCAACCACTGATTAAAATAAAGGTTAAAGCTCTTGTAATCCATATAGGCATCACATGAACTTGCTCTGCCAGTTGGAAACCTTTATTTTAACAAGTGCAGGTGCCACCAAACATGGTTGAGAAAATGTCACGGAATGATATTTTAACAAGCAGTGTAAACAACAGGTCTAATAATGATCCCTGACGGGTTATTCGCACACTTGCTGAACTCTGAAGGATGAAACCACTGGTTCCACATACATCTACAGCGGCCTACAGCGACAGAGACTGAATGGTTACTGCTATGAAGCACACAACTCAATTTTAAAATCCATTCACACCACTGTGCAAAGACGCACAATCAAACTCATTCAGCGAGCTTTTTACTAAAAGCAGAGCTCAGACAAAAATAGAGGCCATTTTTTTCCAGGTACTTTGAGGTAGAAAAGGAGTCACTCCGCACAAAGCGTGGATGACAATAACATCTGAACTCGCCGTGAAATCATCTCAGGAAACTGCAGACACTGCGCAGTGAAAACCTGCTTCCCTGTTGTTGTCTCTTCCCAGCTCGTTCCCATGGTGACGCAGGCTACACCATTTACTGACATTTGGCCACAAGTTATTTTGTTCCGCTCTCTTCTCTTGAATCGCCCACTTGTCTCCTCAGTGAGAAAGTCCAGGCTAGCAGTAGGCGTCCGCACGTGGATCTGTTAAACACAAGGAGAAGCGTGGAGAAGAGTGTAATATACCCAAACGTCAACCTGTCACAAACGCCCACCGGCAAAGGACACCTGTGTAACCTTTGGCCATCCCAAAGGTCACTCGGGTATTACGAGCGCTTTACCTGAGATGAGAGAGAGTCTGCGGGGTCAACCAGAGAGTTAGCTAAGCTTAGAGAGTAATTTACACAGAACAAAAAGCTTTATTTTCCTGACAAAAGCAAGAAAATGTTCCATTTCGTTTCCTTTTCGAGTGTTTTCCAAAGGTTTCGAGTCAAAACAATACTTGAACTTCAGATCAAAATGTGCTTGACATAGCATTGACCTAGCGTACGAAGTAAAACCCTTCAAATATCACTGCTCGCAAAATCACAATCTACAAATAAGCCATGCACCTTATTTTGCACTGTGAAAGTAAGGCATGGAAACCAATCTCTGCTACAAGAGAAAAAAAAAATCATGCTTTTGTAAATCATTATAAAGACACAAACATCGAAATTATGACATGCCAAGTCGTACTTATGAGATGAAATGTCAAAATTATGATATAATAAGTCGAAATTGTGACTATTAAAAACCCTGTGGTGAAAATCAAGGTTTTAAATGTTGTTTATACTGTATGTCTATGTGGTGTTTTTAAAATCAATGAGCAAATTCATAAGTCAACTAGCATTGCTGAGTATTTTTATGCAGTGAATCAAAGACAGTCTCAGGCCCCGTCCACACTACTGTGCAGTGTTGGGTGAAACTAATTACTAAGTACTAAGTAATTAGTTACTGTAATTTAATTACTTTTCCCTTGAAAATGTAAAGTAATGGATTACTCTTAATGTATCTGTAATTTAATTACAGTTACTTCTGATGTAATTGAGGTAAATACTGTGTATAGATCAATCCGATCTCACAGCGATTCGTATGCGTTTTATGAGGTGTCTAAATATTACGACCGCACTCGTACAAATTCGTATGAATTATTGTAAAATATGTGTGAAAAAAGTGTGAAATGTCATGAGATCAGGCATAAAACAATAGTGGGTTTAACATCTAAATGTATTGTCTGATGCTAAAAAGTATGTTTTTATAATGTAACCTTCTCCAGCTTGGTCAGTTTAAGGATAATTCATGCAATTTGAAAGAATTAAAACAGATTCATGTCTATCCTTTTATTATTCAGCTGGTTGAGATTGATATGGGATTTTGAAAGTAATTAGTAATTAAAAGTAATTAAATACTTTTTAGAGAGAGTAATTACACTGTTGAAGAGGTAATTAGTAACTAGTAATTAATTACTTTTTTAGAGTAACTTACCCAACACTGCTACTGCGTTTTCGTTTAAAAACGGATAATTAAAACGAATACGATCTCCGTCCACACCAGCGTTTTATCTGCGTATAGGAGGATCTTTTATGGCGTCATTGTTTACGTTTGTCGCGATGCATCATGGGAATCGTGTGGCAAGAAACACCGCTAGTCTAGCAAGTATCTAGTGACGCTAGATACTTGTAATTTGATTGTTTTGCACGTTTGGAGGATTTAGAGAAGAGGAAGGTTCACTCTTGCTGTGTGGTCGATTGTACGGCTTTTTGGGGGCCTGATAAAAAGTTTTTCATTTCATTTTAAATAAATAAATAAGAACACTGATCAATAAAGTGATTATTTCTCCGTTCTGCGATCACCCACGGGAGATGCGAATCACGCTGCGACTCTGCTTGGCCAGGTCTAACCTCTGCTTTTACAGACTGATCTCATGAAATGGCGCATGTATAACACGCCAATTCGTATTTCGAACACGCATAATCGCTTTTCAGCGTGTTTATGAACGCCATTGACTTAATGTTACATTACTGTATATAAATATGACCAACCCCAACCCCGTGCCTAAACTATACCCGTCTTCCCCTACCATCCTAGGAAAAAAAATAGGCCTATCGCTCCCCAGATGTACTGTAGATCGCTTCATTTAACGGCAGAGACATACACGCATAGCTCAAAACGCATAAAGATAACACGCCACTTGATTTGAAAGTGGCGTGTATGTTTAAGCAAAAGTCATGATGTCATGTTGCTTTTAGCACTTTTACTGCTTTCTGTTTGGCAGAAAAGATCGGCCCAACTTTTCGAGAAACAAAATAATCATAGGCCTCCCGACTTTTGAAAGCCTTTAATCTTTCATGAGTGGTTTCTATTAAATAAGAATAAATGTCTCCCCAGAAGATTATAGTGGCCAAGACACGGGCAAGTCGGACCGACGTTTTTTTGACATCCTAAATCACATATGGGCTTTGAATAACTTCAATTTTGTCACCAATACAAATTTTGAGCTTCTCTCCAAACCTCCTCCGGTCGTCAGACATTAAAGTGCTTATATATTGTGGCTTTTGCCTGCTAACTCTCTTGAAAGTGCTTGTCGCGTCTTTACAGCCGGTCATTCTTTTGTTTTCTTGCCACCCAACGACTCGCGCATGCGTACAATGATGTCAACAAAGATCCTCCTATTAGAAATGATCTCCATCCACATTAAAACGACTGAAACCGCGGATCACGTGACGATTCACCAACACTGGGCATGCGCGCGCCGGTGTAAACAGTGGTTGGCGAATCAGGGAAGGATACGTCATGACTGATGGCACCCAATCATAGAGCCGAGCGTCAGCCTCTGCGTCAGCGTTTCTAAACTCCTACGTTTTGTCTCGTCTACACTAAAGCGCCCTCCGGAGATTCAAAACGAAAAAAGGAGCTGCAGCGTTTCTAAACTTCTCCGTTTTAGTCTGGACGGGAGGTGCAAACGTAGCAAAAGGTCTCCGTTTTTAAACGAAAACGCAGTAGTTTGGACGGGGCCTCAAAAACATGGTTTGAAATTAGAGCCCGACCGATAAAGGATTTTGAAGGCCGATACCGATACAAATATTTGTTGGTTTTAAAATCCGATATTCCGATATATCGGCCGATATTTTTATTTATTTTTCAGAAACGCGCAACAAAACATTAACAGATTTCCCTAACGTTAGTTATTTGTAGTAATTTTCGGAGTTTTAACTAAAATAATATGATAATGCACTTTAAAAAGAAACAGAACAGACTGATGATAGTGGCATTAGCTAGCTTTATGGTTAGCTAGTCTATGATGAGCCATAATTTAGCAATGTATAACGTCATACTGCAAATACGTTTTCAATATAACAGGCCAAGGAGAGATGATACGTCTCATTGCTATAACTGTCACGCGCTATTAAAGAAATACTTCAGTCACATTGTCAAAAGTTAAAAGGACACCCAGTCAACTACACTGTAACGTAACGTAACTATTACTAGCTAATTCCGCTTCATTCTCGGCTTATTTAACAGCAGCAAAACTGGACATGATAGTCATAAAATTTGTCCTGCTTATTTGAGTTAAGAGAACTGATGGGGATGTTCTTTTAATTGTTATTCAAGCAATGTATGTATCGTGACCAATTCAACGAGTGTTGCCAACAGGAACTGTGTAAAGTGCCCTCTGGTGGACAAACTATACAACTCCAACACTCATGACATGGTTCAAGCTTGTTTCGTCCGTTTTTATTTTATTTTTGAAATATTCATTTATCGGCCATTATAACTGCCGATACCGATAGTTTGGAAAATGCCTAATATCGGCCGATAATATCGACTTGCCGATATATCGGTCTGGCTCTATTTGAAATCGTCGGCGTTTCTGACGTCACAAACTACCTTGTAACCAATCACGTCACGAGGGGGGCGGGCTTTAACATATCATTAACTATTCTCTGAAGCAGTCAAAAGAGAAGCCTGCTATCCCGGATAATTTCTCTATTGAAATGAAAAATCAGGTACATTTAGCCAGAGGTGTAAAGTCCAGGTTCAGTATTTCGTTCCAATCCGCGCGTCCAGGGTTTCTATACTTCTGCGTAGTGTACAGCGTAGGCTACGCTGTTGTGAGCATTTATACTTCTGCGTTCAGGTCTAGGTTGCTCTGCAGTACTGCTCCGAAATGCTAGTTGGCGGCGGAGGGTTTTAATGTTCCACTGTGTTTAGATTCCTCGCGGCTAGGGTACTACAAGCAATGGCGACTGAAAGAGAGCGGATCATCTTGAAGTTGGAGCTTATTGAGGAGGAAAAACAGTTAATTTTAGTGAAATTACTAAAACTAAAAGGCAGAAGCGAGGGAAGACGTCGGAGGAGATGGTACGTGCGGAAATGCGTAGGAGGAAATGCGATGCTAACAGGCCGACCAATCACAGATCTTGCGGTCTGCGTCGTCGCGACGTGTAGTTACATTTTTGAGGAGGTGCGCGTCAGGCTACGGCGAAGGATACGCGGTATGGTACGCGTCTATGCGTATGCTACGCCGTACCTACTGCGCGCACGCTACGCAGAAGTATAAATCGGCCTTAACTCTGAGGTTGTGAACAGGTTCATGGTTCATAACTTTAGCTACACATTATTGTAAAGCACCATATAAATAAATATGAGTTGACTTGACATTATTAGCTGTTTGATAACAGTCAAGCCAAAGGCTAAACATATCAATTAGCGCAGCGGTTCTCAAACTGGGGGCCGTGGCCCCCTGGGGGGCCACTAGATGGCGCTAGGGGGGCCGCAAAGAAATTCTAGAATATGAAATTATTTAAAAAAATTATTTTACCTGTATGTAAGTTTGGATTGTCCTATGTGAAATCTGCATTGCATGATTTCTTTTATATTGTAAAACTTGTATAAAATTGTATGTCTTCTATATTGAAAAAGTATTTCTTTAAGTAGAGTAGGATTTTTTTTTGTTTCTTGCTGAAAAAAACAGATTGCTGTTCAAATTTGCAAACCAAACTTGAGCCACTGTCATTTACTACCTTAATGTAAGAAGTTTAATGCACTTTTTTACAATCAGCAAATTAATTTTTCAGTGTTTATCTTTTACTAACATCACAAATGTTCAGTATTCAATACTTTTGTTGCACTTTTCAGACAATATTACTGTTAACTGTCAAAACCATTTTTTATAAAAAAAAATGTTATATTTAATGAAATGTACAATTTAACTAATTTTGTATATTCAAAGACATAAAGCTAAAAACAGAACTGTTGTTCCAGCATTGTACAAATTCATTTGTTTTTGGTACAATCTAAAATTTGTAAGTAAAATTGTACGTTTGAGGATGTTTTCGTTATGAGTTTTCTTTTGGGGGGCCACAAAAGGATTCACCCTACACAAGGGGGCCTCCTCCTGAAAAAGTTTGAGAACCACTGAATTAGCGTTCTATGGCCGATGTTGCACATAAAATGCGTTATCATTCTGATACATCGACTTGTATAACGACTGTATACGAGTTGGTGGAGGCGAGTCTCATTTGCATATTCATGTTCTGCGTATACTAAATGAGGCAAGGGTGTAGTTATATTCAAGCTATTTTAAGGCATGAATAAATAAAATTCACAGGAATTTGATCAAAGATGATTTTTAATGGATACAAATATTGACTACAGGGGGACTTTAAAAATAATAATTGACATTGAAAAAGTAGAAAGTGAGACAAAAAGTCATAATTATGGGTGACGTGTCATAATTTCAACTTTCAAAGTCGAATTTATGAATAAAAAGTAAATAATGATATAGTCAATATTAAAAGATGAAATAACTCTATGAAAATCATACTAAATAAAAACGATGGCATACTTAATCAAAATTTTGACAATGGCTAATTTCCGCTTCGACTGTGATGTGACAAACAAGATGGCTAGAAGGAGTCTTCTTAATTAGTGGTGCTTACTGAGCCTAACATCTTTGCTGTTGCTTATGTCTCATGCCATACAATTTGTGCTAAAACCAAAACATGATATCTCAAATCGTACAGCTTGTTGACGTGTGCAGTAACTTTCCTAAGGATTAGACTTACCATTTCCACTTGGCAGATAAAAAAAGAAAGAAATCCCACAAACTTTGAAGAGGGGAGCCGAGCCATATCTACAGAGACCAGAATTTCATTCTCAAAGACATAACTTGGGTCAGTAAGCAACCGTATAGCAACCACTCAGAACACCCTAGCAACCATATAGCAAGGTGCTAAAATGTGAAGTAAAGTTGAGTTTTGTCAGTGCAGCAGTAATACAAAAATTGATGTGCCTGGGACCCAGTGATGCGTGTGTAAATTGTGAAGAGAAGATGACCAAGTACCGAACCCTGAGGCACACCTAATAGTGTGATTTAGATTCCACTCGCCTCAAAGAAGCCACGAATGATGTACCTGTCGAAAGCTACAGAAAAGTTCATGAAACGGCCATGCTGGACACTCGTTTGCTGCTCTTCTTTCATTACTTTTTTTTTTAAATGAATGAATTGGACAATGATAATAAATATATTAATATATCCACACATATTCAAGTATACACTGCTGTTCAAAAGTTTAGGGTCAATACAAGTAATACTTGTATTCAGCAAGGATGCATTAAATTGATTAAAATTAAGAAATTTGTTACAAAAAAAAATATATATTTCAAATACTTTTCCTTTGAACTTTCTATTCATCAAAGAATCCTGAAAAAAAAAATGATCTCACGGTTTTCATGGAAATATGAAGCAGCACAACTGTTTTTAACATTGATAATAATCAGAAAAGTTTCTTGAGAAGCAAAACTGCATATTATTATGATTTCTGAAGGATCATGCGACACTGAAGACAGGAGTAATGCGTCACTAAAATAAATTAAATATTAATGGATGCATAAATATAAAAAATACCTAAATCATGTGAGGAAGCCTTTAAAAATTCACGTTGAGACTACTTAAATTGGGTCGCTTAAATTTACTTAATTCCATGATGTTGAAGTTACATGAACAAATTATGTTTGTTTAACGTAACCCAGTTATGCAGAACCTGTTGACGAAAAAAAAAGTGTCATTTTTTCAAGTGTAGATAATTAATTAAAGACACAAAACAAAAAAGTTTTTTAAAATCCTGCAAAACATAAATGTAGTCAAGTGAGTCCAAACACTTGGCTTATACACTCTTAGAAGAAATGGTTCTATTTAGAACCAGAAATGGTTCCATCCCCCACTTCATATATGGAACTCCAAAATGGTTCTATACAGAACCATTTTTTTTTTGGTAAAAGGTTCTATTGGCCAAGTATGGAACCCCGGGGTTCTATATAGAACCCAGAGGAACCCTTTTTTTAGAGTGTATAGAACCTTTTAGGGGTTCCAAATACGTAGCGCTGATAGAACCTTTTAAGGTTCTATATAGAACCTTTTCTTCTAAGAGTGTAGGTTAAGCCGAATGCGGTTCTGTGTTGTTTTTAACAAGCTTCCACAGTCGACATGGTTGTCAACACTATTACAATGTTCAAATGGTACAAGTTCCAAACACCACATAGACACACACACACAAAAAAAAAACAGAATCAGATCATTTGCTCAGCAAAAACTGAGCAAGAAGAAAAGTTCAGGTCAGTAGTTCACTTAAAGAGGATAGAAGACATTAGACAGCTGTAGCTGCCGGTGCTAAATTGCCCCTTAGGGATTTATAAAATCACATTGTACTGTAAACTTTGGATATGAGCTCCAGAAACTTTTTATCTTCTAAAATAATAACATCTTCAAAACTGTCCAAATCTGAAGCAATCAGAAAATTTGCAATAACATATATTTAAGCATTTAAGCAAGTCATGTCATGTGTATACTGCATTTGTAGTTTATTGACGACATCTGGTACAAAATGTGTTGGATGCCATTGTCACAACATCACATAAAAGAAAAATTAAGTTAACTAACAAAATGTAGGTTTAAAAGTACAAGTTATTTACAAAATGTATAATTGGAACCATTATAACCAGATCTCATCCAGTTCTGTTATGAATTTGCTAAGTTAAGGCACTTACGTGAATTCACACTAAATTTGAATCCTTCTAACGTTTATTTTAGAAAATATACTGCTCAAAAAAATAAAGGGAACACGTAAAAAGCAAAAACAAGAAAAAGTATTTAATAAGATTATTTCATTCATTCAGATCTATGATGTGTTATTTTAGTGTTCCCTTCATTTTTTTGAGCAGTGTATATAGATATACTCATGTCAAATGTTATATTGCATGTGATTCTTTACCAATTCTTTACCAAAAGAAAACAGTTAACACTATACACTGCATGTAATGTAACACACGCTGTGATTGACAGAAAAGATCATTCCGGTTACAGAATTGAAAAACTAAAGGACAGGTAATCAATCCACTCACAACCACACTGAGGTAGGCTGATCGTGTAAGAGCACGCACAATTACCCTGCTTTATGCTTTTAGCCTTAAAGGTGAAGTGTGTCATTTCTGAAGCACTAGTGTCACCAAATGAAATTGCAAAAATAATAACCCAACCAATGGCAGAATCCCTGTCAGTCAAACAAATAGCCCTGTCCCAAACTCGCCACTGGTTCAGCGAATATTGCTGTGTGGATATGGTCGAGATGCTTAAAGCACAGCCGAATCACAGTTTCAACTTTTTGGAGGAAATGTTGTACAAATTCAGCTAATAAATGCACCTGTTTAACAGATTAACATTGTAAAACGCATATTGTTAGACATTTTAGTGGGATAAAAACAAACAGTTGAGTCAACCTTTTTTCCATTGACGGCAACAGGTGAGCAGAAGTTTGCAAAACAACGTCAAGTCAATTGTGCCCTCTGGTGGCGGATTTCTCATTTTCGTTACAATCAGTTTGCTACTGTTTTCAGAACCTTGATATCACTTTTCAAAACTCAAAACGGGTCTCACTAGTAACACAGGCTGTCTAATGTTCAAAACATTGCATTGTGCATTCACATCTTTAAAGAAATCTTGCACGATCATTGGTTCAAAAATCAAATTTACTGTGATTGAAACATAACTATAGATCACCCACACACAAGCAACCGATAGTTTCACTGTGTCATTGTTCGTACAATCATTAAATATGGTAGAACAAAATAGTCGATCCAGTTTTCATTATAGTTCAACATGTACAGTAAACACAGCTCTGTAAAAGTACTGCAGGACCTTGAACCGTTTGGTTCCCATTGAAGTCCATTATATGGAGAAAAATCCTGGAATGTTTTCATCAAAAACCTTCATTTGTTTTCGACTGAAGAAATAAAGACGTGGACATCTTGGATGACATGGGGGTGAGTAAATTATCAGCGAAAGTTTTTTTTTAAAAAGTGAACTACTCTATTGTTCGTATGTATATCCAAGCAATTGCGAAAAGGGTTAAAGTTTTGAAAAATGTGCATTTTGATCATGAGCTTGTGAGTTTTGTGTCTAAAATTGTGAAAAATGACATCAAGGTTCTGAAAATAGTAACAAAGTGATTGTAAAAACTGTAATAAAGGGGTAAATATTCCACGTAAAACTTTAATAGAATAACAGACCAAAATTATAATTAATAAGTAACTCATTTTCCAGGATAAATAAATTGGCAACACTTAAGTTTACAGTGCCAATATAATGAATTAATGAAAAAAAAACTACAACAAGAATTATGTGCAATTAATTACACACAGCCCTACGAATAAAATTACATTAATTACAAAATAACATATGTGGTTTATGAGTATTGTGCGGCAGTAAAACTAAAAATAAACGTTACAAAAGGGTGTTTTCGCATAGACGAACCATTTTTGGTTCCCCAAAGAAACTTTTTTTCTTGGTGTAAAGAGCATTTTAATAACCTTAAATGGATGTTAAATATAAATATTATTTATATAACCATCAAGGCCACTAAAGAACCTTTATGTCTAGGAGAGTAATACAAAGTGTGACCAACCTTTTGCGAATCTGTGTGTGATTTACATCACTCGATCCTATGTCATTGAGGGTGGTCATATCAAGCCAGATTAGAAACAACCAATCAAAGCTTCTGTTTTTCCATCAAAATGGCATTCCTAAGGCACTTATTATTGTGTAAACACAGCACTAACTACTACTAGAAAGACAGCATTTAAATGACACAATATTGCATTTAAAAAAACTTGATATGAAAACTATTTCAAGTTTAGAAAACTCACCTCCTAAAGTTGCTCAGCATCACTGCAATATCCAGAACACATCATGACTTGGTAAACAACTGTTAATGTGTTTTCTACTGTAATGCACATGTTTGCCATCCTCATTTGATGTTTGGGTCACCACATGGGTCAGATCCCACAGAAAAGCCTACTCTAGGGTGTTTGCAGTGACTTGCGGATGTCTAACAGCAGCGTTTGGTGGAGGGAGGAGGCTGTCGTGTCAGTTTGAAGGAGTCGTGACTGTCAGCGTCCGTGTTCTCCAGCGGAGGGATCTGTCGACCTGCACACACACATGCGAGAACATGAACAATTATGCCACTTCTAGTTTGTGTGCGCATGTCATTGCATTACATTGAATACAGTGGCTGCTAGCATAATGAAACTCAATCTTTCAAAACACAAACTAATGTAAAATGTGACACACAGGTGATGGAGATGACTATGAAATATTTGCAATTAGCGTTGTGTCATCGTCGTGGACAGCTTGAATGAAATACTCCACTGAAATTTGGGGTCGGTAAAAGTTTTTAATGATTGAGAAGAAAGAAGTCTCTTAAATCTCACCGAAGCTGCATTTATATGAAGAAAAACTGTAAAAAATGACATTTTGTAAAATATCTAGGGCTGTCAAACGATTAAACTGGACTAATCGCATCCAAAAGTTTGTGTTTCATGATATATGCGTGTGTGCTGTGTATACTTATTTTGTATACGAATACACACACTTGCATGTCCATATTTAAGAAATATTCGCATGTATATACTGAGTATATATATTTTTATATAATTGATATTACATATAAATATTTATATATAATTTTTTTCTTAATTTTTTTTCTTTCTCTTATATTATGTAAACACAATCTTTTATTTTGGATGCGATTAATTGCGATTAATCGTTTGACAGCCCTAAAAAAATAATTTCAAATGTTTTGCTTTTGCTGCTCAAGAAACATTTTTGATTATTATCAATGTTGAAAACAGTCATTTTTGGACAGTTTATTTAAAATAGAAATCTTTTATAACATTATATGTCTTTACTCTCATTTTTGATCAATAATAAATGAATAAAAATATTTTCTTAAAAAAAACATACTGCCCCTAAACCTTTTCGAACAGTAGTGTAGTTACTGAGCATTAGTGTGTTTTTATGTAAATTGCCACTTCATCATTTTATACAAGCAAAACATGACTCAAAGCATTTAATTAAAGCTAGTTTGAGCATGTTTGAAAGGTTTCTGCTCCATAGTGTGCCTAACAACCCTTTCAACCCTGTTGTGTTGCTGAAATAATATTGTGGCGAGCAGGACGAGGGACAGTGATGATGAACGACACCTGTGAGACGCACCGGTCTCGCATCTCTAATAAATGAATAAATACAAAATGAAAGTATAAGCCAGCAGCCCCTCACGGACAACACACAAAACAGAACATAAAATCACAACGTAAAATCAGGCCTGTTGCTCTCTCCACTGCCGTCGCTCCTCTGTGAGAGATGCGAGACCGGTGCGTCTCACAGGTGTCGTTCATTATCTCTCACGCCACCGGCCTCGTGCCGCTCATGTCCCTGTCCCTCGGCATCGTCCTGCTCGCCACAATATTAGTTCACTTTTAAAAAAACTTTTGCTGATAATTTACTCACCCCCATGTCATCCAAGATGTCCATGTCTTTCTTACTTCAATCGAAAAGAAATTAAGGTTTTTGATGAAAACATTCCGGGATTTTCTCCATATAATGGACTTCAATGGGGTCCAAACGGTTCAAGGTCCAAATGAGCGTTTCAGTGCAGCTTCAAATGGCTTTAAACGACACCAGACGATGAATAAGGGTCTTGTCTAGGACCCTTCGAGTCATGACTCGAAAAAAGATTTGTTCATGTTGATGAACAAGTTCGAACAGGTCGCTCATCACAGAACTGAGCAAGGCGAGCATTTGTGCTTATAAAACTTAAACTTTTTTATTTATTTTTTAAATGAGCGATCGTTTAGCTAGATAAGACCCTTATTCATCGTCTGGTGTCGTTTAAAGTCCTTTGAAGCTGCACTGAAACTCTCATTTGGACCTTGAATCGTTTGGTTCCCATTGAATTCCATTATATGGAGAAAATCCTGAAAATCAGCAGCTCATTTGCATTTAAAGAGACACACACACAAACACCACGTTTTTTTTTTCACACCCAAATTTGCAAGCTATAATAAAAGATCTGGGGGCTATTTTGAGCTTAAATTTCAAAGACACATTCTGGGGATACCATAGATGTATTTATCTTGTGAAAAGGGGTATAATGTGTCACTTTAAGTGACTTTTCTATTAGTACAGTAAATCACTAACTTGAGAACGCTTGATAAAATACTGGAAAATGTGAGTAAATGAGGGAGAAGATGATAGTGTCCAAAAAAAAAAAAAAAAGCAAATAAAATGCACTAGCGATCCCTATAGCTATAGCTGTAGTGTTTCGTGTTTGCTACGGTGGGTCAGGTGTAGCGTGAACACTTGACTAGTTTTAGTGACACTTACTGATTTTCTGGAACAGCTCCTCTATGTTAACTGCATTTCTGGCACTGGTCTCCATAAATATGGCAGCAATTGACTCTGCAAAATCTTTCGCCTCTTTAGTTGGAACTTCCCTAGAAAAAAAACATTGAATACGAGTAAATAATGAGCTTTTGCTTAGCATGAGGGGCTCATCCAACCAAGGGCAGGACCGAAACAAACAGCAGAGGGGTTCATTGAAAATGTAATGCCTGTAATTATCTAGACGCAAAGACCGACAGTCCAGTTAATCCATTAGGATTTGACTTTCAATTTCAAAAGATTATACTTCAATTTCTTTGGAATAACATGCACTTACGAATCATGCACATTAAGAGCAGTTTCTGTTTAAAGATTGTCAATTGTCAGTTTTGATTTCACATCAACTTCAAGTACAATTATCACACAATATATATAATATTAGACATGAAAATATAAGCAGGAGCGGCTGGATCGGTTTTGGCAAGAAACTTCACAGAATATAATACGTTCTGAGAGAGTAAGAGGGTTTTATCAACCTGATGTCACCCAGATCGTTCTTATTTCCTGCTATGGCCACAACAATATCCTCCGGCCCATGTTCCTTCAGCTCCTTTACCCACTTCTTTAACGTCTGGAAAGACTCCTGCAGAAACCAGACACGTCACAAAACATGTTTCATAGAGCAGAGAAAAAACTGAGATACAAAAGAGATCTCATTTGTAAATTGTAAAATAAAATTTCTTTTCAAAAATTTTCTCCAACAATAATAACATATTTCAATAAACTGCATATTAAACACAGTTAAACATGCTCTTTAAATAGAAACAACTTGGAAAGGAATTGAACAAACGCACTATGACGCAACTTACGAGCTTAGTGATGTCATACACAACGACGGCTGCTGCAGAGCCTCTGTAATACATGGGAGCCAACGAATGAAACTGGAGAAAAATAACATACACTTTGTTAATGTTGGGAAATTTCATTTTGATTACTAAATTGACATAAATGTTATGTTTTAACCTTCAAATGGTCTTTGTTTCCTGTTTACACTTGACGTCGGGGTCTATACGCCCCAACAATTGATTGCGTAATTGTACAAAAAATATACATTTTTAATCATACAAATAATATAGAATTTTTTTTGTTTACTTCTCATCTATTCATTAATGCTGTGTTTTTGGAGATATAAAGTACTTTTGTATCCATATACCACACAATTCATCAACTACACCATTAGCTTGTGATTTTTTGTGAAATATTATTTTTTATAATACACTGCATTTATGCTCTAGTACTAGGCCTTCATTTCTGTGTAAAAATTTTCAGACTTATGCCGGATTATTTATTTATTTATTTTTTGACACATGAAGAAAATATATTTAGTTTTTTTCACATTTCCCATTCATTTCAATTTCGAAGACCAGAACATTTTTTTTACATTCCTTCAGAACAACCGAATCAAGCCCAGTTTTGTGTGTGTGTATAGATAAATAATGTATGAAAAGTCACAAAATCTTATTCCACTGAGATGAAGGAAACCTTTTTTTTATTAAGTAAAAGTCGATTGGGGTCATATAGACCCCATGAACCGATTGAGGGCTACATAAGGCAAACATCACTATTGCTCATACTTCAGGCAAAGTTTGCACCAAAAAACGCCACTCACACTTTCTTAAAGAAAGCTTGATGTAGTTAAGGTAAACAGCATTGATGATAAATAAAGCATATTAGGATCACTTGAGCTGGTTTTAGGTCAGACAGATGCAGGGGATTTGCTGTAATGAAGTACAGGGGTTGGACAAAAAAACTGAAACACCTGGTTTTACTACACAATAATTTGTTAGAATGGTGAGGGCCTCATTTTGCATCCAAATACAGCACCAATTGACAGATAGAAGTCCTTCACAGTGACCAGAGGGATTATGAGCCGTTCCTCTTCCAGAACAGTGTCCAGGTCACTATATGATGCTGGTGGACTCGCTCCTCCAAAACACCTCAATAATATTCAGATCTGGTGACTGTCAGACCATGGGAGATGTTCAACGTCACTTTCATCTTCATCAAACCCTTCTGTCACAAGTCTTGCTGTGTGTGTTGGTGCATGATCATGAGCATCAGGTGCTCATGATCCTCCAGAAGGGTTTGGTAGTCCTCGGCAGTGTCGTGTCCATCAAATACAATCAGGATTGTCATGATATTGGAGCTCAAACCATCACTGATCCACCCGTGCTTCACTCTGAAGATTGGCCGCCAGGCATATAGATGTGGAAACCTCCAACATTGGCCAGTGTTTCAGTTTCATTGTCCAACCCCTGTAGATGGCAATTACATCTGAGCGAGTTCAAAAGGGGACGCGTTTTTTCAGAGTGATCTAAACAGATGCACAAGCTAATAGTGAACAAGACGTGAACACAAAGTAATGCCAGCACTTCTCAAACTCACACACACACCGCACCCAATGAGTCACACCTACAGTGAACTCTGAACTGTGAGTGTATGTTGGAAACTGAATACTATTTCTCTATTAACTGATGACAAAGGTCTGACCGAGAATTGTATCCTTTAATCTTGTGTTCATATCTAAAAATAAACTTCTTACATCATTTACTCACTCAACAAGATGTTCCAAACGTTAATGACAGAATTGTCTGCTTTGAGTGAACTATACACTGACAGGAATCCGTTGTGTGTGTGTGTGTGTGTGTGGAGAACAGAAGCTTAATGCTATGGATCATGGGAGTTACTCAGAACTGATGGTGCTTCGGTTGTTATTTGTATTATTTGTGTGGTTGTATGAAGCTTTAAGACAGACATAGATGCATGAATCTGCTCATAGATCAACTAAACACAAATGTATGGAATTAGATTGAAAAAGAGTGTCTTCGGTATAGGGCTGGGTATCGATTCACATTTCAATTTCGATTCGATTTCGATTCACAAGCTCTCAGTTCAATTCGATTTCGATTCTCGATTCAATTTTCGATTTCGATTCCTGATTTGATTCTCGATTCGACTATAATGAAGATGTAATATAAATCCTATATTTATAAAAAAGAACAGTGGACATAAGTTTACTAGTGGTTAATTAATACAAGGAAATTAAGAGCCATAAACCTGTATATAAAACTCTTTTTATTTTAGGTACACTAAATGCATACAAAGAATAAACAGGATTTTGATGCAATATGCAAAAAAAGTCAGAACAGTCGCACAGCTTGATCAAACAGCATCATGTTATTTTATGTTTAAGATAGATATAGATAAATAAATATATAAATATTTAGACCTTTTTTTTACATTGATCTTACCTAAATGGTAATGTAATTTTTTGTTTATTTTTGTTTTAAGAGTTTATGTATAGAAGCTTGATTTCAATCTTTGAATTATATTGAAAAAAGTAGCAAAAATAAATACAATAGAATAAAGACACAAATTAAGAGACATTTTGGGGTGGTTTTTTTGGGTATGTCAGAAATACTACAGAAACTGACTAAAGTAATCCAATGTAAAATAACACTGGATAGTCTTTTTAGTCCATACAAAGGCTATTAATTCTGATTGCTTACAATTAATACTATATTCTGTTGTTATGACAACAGAATTAATGACTGACACAAATGGCTGCGTTCACTTTAAGAACTTGTGCGCGAATCCATTACTGTTTCATTAACTTTCTGTCACACACGTTTAATGCTAATTTAAGACATTACCGACTGTCTTTAGGAGGTTACTCACCAAGACCAGAGTTTTGACATAATGTCGCGTGTTTTAACTGTTAAAGTGATATAATCCAGGGATAAAACTTTTGTTCCTGGCGAGCTGTTTGTGAGGCAGATTTAGGCTGTAACGTTACTGTGCACGCAGTGAAAGACATCTCTGAGAGTGCGCGAGCACGGGATAGTTTAACATTGCTTGTAAAAATTAGAAAGACGTGAAAATGATAAACGTTAGTTACGATCATAGGTTACGATGCAATGCTGGCCCGATTGTTAAGTGAATATTCTGTCATGTCCCGACTCCTGAACGCGTGTGTGTATCGACAGCTGCAGCGCTTGCCTAGTGCAGAGAGACGAGAAGATGCAGCACCGCGTCCGCGAGCCCTTTATTTGGAAAAAATCGATTCGTGGCCGTTGAGAATCGATTTTGAATCGAACACATTTTAAAAAACGATTAATCGAAAAATCGATTTTTTTGCCCAGCCCTAGTCTTCGGTGAAATAAAAACAAACACATAAATGAGTAAATCACATACATGTATGATATTGGTCATAGAGGCCGCAAAACAACGGCTAGACACACTGTTCATAAAACATTCATACAACTAAACTCTAAATTATGAATAAAACAAACTAAACACTCTCACCCGTTCCTGCCCTGCGGTGTCCCAGATCAGAAACTTGTGAAGTTCATTTCCACATGGGACGGTCTTAGTTAAAAATGATGCACTGAAAAACAAATAATTATCTTTATCATAATGACTAAAAATATGGTAATACACACACACATACAATAAAAGTCACAGTTTGGATTTAAATGGGCAAATTCTTAAGAGTCTATGATTGGATCATTATTGCAGTGATTATGTTTCATGCACTTCTAGATGGAAATAAACGTTATTGTGATGTTATTTCCATCAAGAGGTGAATCAATATTGTTTTGAGTCCAAGTGTGTGTAAAGCCTCAGAGATATCACTGAATTAAATGTCTAGGTGCAAAATGGTTCTTCATACTCCTCCAAAATATTCGTTCACAGTTTGTTCCTGATGAATCTTGAAATTGTCATCCTGGAATATGACATACATGGATGTTTAAGAGATGAAAAGCTACACACTCCATCTATTAGGGTTAGAAGTAGGGATGCACGATATATCGGCCAACATATCGGTATCGGCCGATATATGTTACATTTTTAATGTTATCGTTATCGGCCTGGTAAGAAAATGTGGCTGATATATTAAAGCCGATAAATAATGTATTATTCCCTTCAGCTGAGACACTTGTTGAGAACTGTTTATGTTTTTGAATTTCTTGAAATATGATTGAAATCTCTTCAAAAAATTAAAATCTGGTTCGGGACAACATGTGCAACGCAAATCTGTCATATCGGCTGAGAACATCATTATAATTGTGCGCTTGGGACATGCATTTAATTGTGAGACTTTTGTTTTTGTAATCAGGCTCTCAAAATTAGATAAAAAATTTGGACTTAAGTTTATCGGCCGATATATCGGTTATCGGCTTTCAAATATAAAGAATTATCGGTTATCGGTATTAGAAGAACTGTTGCCAAACATATAACATGCTAGAAACATAATAATCACTGAAATAATGATCCAGTCATTGGGATGCACGATATATCGGCCACAATATCGGTATCGGCTGATATTTGTTCATTTTTATGTTATCGTTATCGGCCCGATAATAAAATTTGGCTGATATATTAAAGCTGATAAATAATGAAAGACACTTAAGATGCGCACTGTTCAACATGTTTGATCTTAATTGCTTAACCCCTTAACTGTCACCGTCCCAGTACCGGGACACCTAACTTTACTTCACTATATTTCTATTAAATCCTAATCTAATTATGACAAATTATATATCGTTGGAAAGGTGTAAGACTTCTAAATAGATATTCTACCCCTGTTTTGTGTTAAAAATTATGTAGGAAGAGTAACTGATGAATTTATGACAAGAGTGCACCTAAAAAAATCTGCTTCATAACAGGACTTTTGACCTTTGTCACAAAAAGTTGATGCACCCACTTTTAATCATTGAAACTTCTGTTTTAAAGTTCATAATAAAACATATAATCTAGTATTTTTCAATAAAAAAAAAAATTATAGTATAATATTATCCTCTAAAAATGATAATATTTATATTTATTATCCTCTAAAATATAATATAATTTTTTTTATCGCTTTTTTATTATATCACATATTTTAGTAGTTATCATAAATTAGGTATCATTTGAAAGCTTATAAACTCAGAATTCATAGTGTGAACTGTTTTATAATTGAACGTTGCGTTACCATAGAAACGGTACTTGTTTTATCAGGCTCCTCCCCTTTTGGGCATCATTATATTTAATAATTTATGATCAAAACCTTTTCTAATCTTGACAAAACACATATTGTCAGAAAGGTCTGTGTCTCAAGGTTCCAAATTTTGTGACAGAATTGATATTTGGACAGAAATGTATTAATTTGTTAAGGCAGAATGTACACAACTAAATTCAATGGAATTCAATGGCACCCGGTGGCTATTTTTGGTACTACGCCTAAACAAAATCTCATGGGAACTTCAATTTTTGTGATATCAACTTCAAATTTGGAACATAACTTGATAAGATTTATGGCTTTGATTTTATAGAAATTTTAGAGTAAAAAATATTTTGTAAAATATATATTTTATATAAAATAAAAAAACATATAGTACAGTATATTTGATTTACTGTAAATTTAAACTTCCATAACTTTTTCATACTTTCATTTTTTGAAGTGTTTTCACTTCAGCAATATTCTGCTGAGTGTTTTCTTTAAAACAAGACCAAAGGTATATATTCCAAAGCATTCTTAAATTACAACCATTTAAGTTTGAATAGTGCATTTTAACCCCCATTCTCGAAAGGGGGGGTGACAGCTAAGGGGTTAAAATATGATTGGAATCAAAGGAAAATATAGTTTAGTGCAAAATGTGCCGTCATATCGGCTACGTGAAATTATAATGAAAACATTATAATTGTGTGATTGGGAAATGGCTTTTAATTGTTAGACTTTTGTTTTTGTAATCAGGCTCTCAAGAATTATATAAAAATTGGATTTAGATTTATCGGCCGGTATATCGGTTATCGGCTTTCAAATATAAAGAATTATCGGTTATCGGTATCGGCCAAAATGTTCACATCGGTGCATCTCCATCCAATCATAGACTATTTAGATTCAAACACTGACTTTTTTTGGTCGTACAGTGGGCAATAATAAAAATGAATAATAATCAATAAATAAAAAAGAAAAATTGCACAATGCCCTAAACTAATATTAAACAGACATCATTCAAAGAGGAAATGACAATGTTAACCATGACTAAAATATGCACACACACACACACACAAAAAAATCAGAAAATATTTTGCAAGCGCTTCTGTTTAAAGTGTAAATTGTGCAAAAGAGAAAATCTAAAAATATTCTCTAGTCCAAAAGTAATGACTAACCCAACAGAGAAACCAGCTTGTGCTGATGTAAACGAAACTGAGAGGAAACAAACAAACTGACTCGGACCAAACAGGACTCAAGAGTCGGATCCGGAGTGTTTGACTCATAAAGGAATATTTAGAAACGGATTCATCCAGCAGAGCAGAACGAAGGTGGTCTTCATGCTTCACTTCAATTGTTTAAATCCCTATAAATCTGATTTTTAGTAAACAGAGTAGTGCCCCTACCCTATTGTTGGACTGATGTTGTGGTCAAAGTGATCTTGAACAAATCGACACACAATACTTGATTTCCCGACTCCAGTGTCCTGTGATTATGAGAAAAAGAGAAACAGATTTAATTAAATATTAAATACATGAAATATTGACAGAGTCTCACTGATAAAGTGCCTAACTTGATGATGTGTACTTGAGTAATGTGTAACTTCAATAATATCATGCAACAATAGACTACATCTGCAGAATGCATACCGTACCCTATATGAAACTTTTCTGGATACATAAAATACATGGATGACCTAAATTTGCTATAACATTCAACTATAAGGCACTTGCTCAGAATACTGTACCCCATAATGCAATGCACTTAAGCTTAACTTAGTGTGACAAATGAACCAGAATATGAACAAATATGAAACAACAGCAACTTGAATGATTATTTTATCTGATTGCTAGAAGGCTAAATTATGTTTAGTGTGTCATAGTGTACTAATACTAACCGCTTACTGTATAAAGTATGTTTGAAGTATGTAAAACAACATACCACTCTAAATTTCAAACTTTCATAAGCTACATTGTTGTCACATGACCTCATTACATTAATCCAATCATAACTTTAGGTTAATTTTAACCAAGTCAAAATCAGTTGCAACTAGGCCATCTGGGAACAGTGATGTAGTATGCTCTTCCAAAGCAATGTATCCTGTTTTACATTCTGTATTTTAAACAGTATGCAACATGCACTATAAACTGCAGAGTACGCTAGAATTCCATTTCGAACACTACCAGTCTCCAGCAGCAGGCGGTGACGTCATGGCCGCAAACATTCCAAAAGAATGAATTTATGCGAAAACACTCCATAAAAACACAGATAAGTTCTTTGTGTTAGCATTTCACGAAGCTTTGCGTGACTGAAAGAGGACATTCGTGACGGCAAAACATCTCAACGCGTTTACTATCAGAAAAGGAAGCAGGAATCATCACAGTTCCAGTCAGTCTGTTGTGTCTGAAGCGTTTGAAGCCACAGGCAGAGGAATCTCAACACTCACCCCTAGCAGACAAACTTTCAATTCCCTGATGGCCATTGTAAAGCACGTTACGGCAGCTGAAGCATTATTCTAACAGTCTCCGGTCTTGTTCTGTCGACTCTCATCTATTCACGGTCACAGCAGACTGTTCATCTGTAAAACATAAACTCTGACCATCACCCTCCCAGATCTAACGGAAACACACTGGAGAAATTCGGCTAAGCTGTCATTCACGTCACGTGATGACATAAGCCCCGCCTTAAAGAGAGAGGCGCTGCTAAACGACTCATAACAAAAATTGTAATTTCTAATTACATAAAAACCGAGTGTTTTCTGAATAATGATACATTATTAAAGTAGTTCACTTTTAAAAAAACTTTTGCTGATAATTTACTCACCCCCATGTCATCCAAGATGTCCATCTGTCTTTCTTCAGTCGAAAATAAATTAAGGTTTTTGATGAAAACATTCCAGGATTTTCTCCATATAATGGACTTCAATGGGAACCAAACGGTTCAAGGTCCAAATGAGAATTTCAGTGCAGCTTCAAAGGGCTTTAAACGACACCAGACGATGAATAAGGGTCTTATCTAGCGAAATGATCGCTCATTTAAAAAATAAATAAAAAAAAGTTTAAGTTTTATAAGCACAAATGCTCGCCTTGCTCTGTTCTGTGACGAGCGTTCGTGACTCTCCTGTTCAAACTCGTTCATCAAAAAGAACAAATCTTTATTCGAGTCATGACTCGACAGAGAAATTCTTCATCTCTATGCTTCTTGTGTTAAATTAGACCACATACTTGTGTTAATAAATGACTAAACACACTATACAGGAGCGATCCATGATATTCTGCATTCCAGTGAAAAACTTCCAAACTTAAGTTACTGTCCAACCTATCATTTTATTTCGATGGCAGCTTTCAGTTCGCAATGATCATGAGCTACAAAAGCTTTGTCTATAATATGAAAAACTATGATTTCCAAAAGTAGATGAGCAGGTACGTATCTCTTTGAGATAAATCCTAGCAGAGACATTAAGGAAAAAAGAGCTTTTTTACATCTGATATAATTGACAAATCAGTCTGTCAATAGCTTTGATTAGAATTATACAGTATTGAAATGCATCTCACTTACTTGACATCATGACAAGAAAGAGGGGAAAACAAACAAACAAAGCAAAAATGAGGGTGGAAATGGGTGATATACGAAAAAGAATAATAATAATACACAATCATCCAGTGGTACGTTAGCATTCAACAAGACAAAAATAATAATAATAATGTAAAGTTGACAGAATATCAGTATTAAAAAAGAGAAGAATTGGTAACAATCTAGTGCAAGTTTCCACTAAAACATCAATCAGTGTGAAGAACATCTGTAACAACTGTGCCAAAACTTCAGGATCTCACAAAAATTGAATGTTCATATTTCACCCCAAATCGAAAGAAAAATAAGCCTTTTTTAATACGGTCTAATTGATTAATCACAATTAATCGCATCCAACATAAAAGTTTGTTATAATATATATATTTACAAATATATATATATATATATATATGAAGAGTTCAGAATCAAAAGCCTCTAAGTGCCATATGAAATTTTCTTATAGAATGATCATTTTTATCAAGCTTGTATATTTAAGTTCAGTAAATTCACTTAAATGACAATTAATAGGTAATCGTCATTGTAATTTACTGAACTTTAATATACAAGCTTGATAAAATTGATCATTCTAGAAGATTTCAAATGGCACTTAGAGGCTTTTGCATCTGAACGCTTCATATATATATATATATATTAGGGCTGTCAAACGTTTAATCGCGATTAATCACATCCAAAATCAAAATAAAAGTTTGTGTTTACATAATATATGTGGATGCACTGTGTATAATTATTATATATATATATATAAAAATACACACACATGCATGTATATTAAAAATATTATCTATATATAAAATATTTATATATAATATAAATTATATATATATATACACATGAAAATATTTCTTAAATATATACATGCATGTGTGTATATATATATATATATAATTATACACAGTGGGTGCACTATTATGTAAACACAAACTTTGATTTTGGATGCAATTAATCGCGATTAATCGCTTGACAGCCCTAATATATATATATATATATATACACAAGTTTATTTATATATATATATATATATATATAAACTTTAATGTCACATGCGATTAATTGATTTGACAGCACTACTTTTTTCCATTTCATGACCATTACTGTCAAAAAAAAAAAGCTTCATTTTATTTAGGCAAAATATTCTTTTGATATTGCGGATAAACATTTCTTTTTGAGATTCACCGCACCACCTACACTTATTAAAACATCCCATACTACCCCTCGAAAATCATCAATCAGAAATATTCTTGTGCTTCATTAAATTTGTCTTAAAAAAAACAGAGTGACGTAACGTGAAAGCACGGAAACGAACAAAAATGTTACCAGTTCCACAACAAACGTTCTAGAAGTGCACATCTGCACACTTTAGTGCAGTTACAGGCCTATATATGTTGACT
Source organism: Pimephales promelas (assembly GCF_016745375.1). The sequence continues at coordinate 380,959 of NW_024121210.1, read as the reverse complement.
ATTAAATAGTGAGATTTAGAATAAACGTTCAAAACCGATTCCTTTCGATATCTCAATAGGTAAAAATACAATCTGGTTGCATAACAATGTCTTCAGAGTAATTCTTCAGTCACCTATGGCACAGTGGTTTCAGAACACACACGACTTCATTTTCACTGACCTCGACCTACAACAGGAGAACTGGCAGCCCACCAGGATTTCTGCAGCTTTTTCCACACATTGGAAATAGACATCCAGGATACTTCTTTCTCATTTGAACTAAACTGCATAAATAAAGTGAAGCATTTGTTAATAATAACCAATAAGGTAAACCTGCATGTTAAGCCAGGCGTCTAAGAAGATGATTGCAGTTGCATGTCATTCGGATGTTTGTCGCACACAGGCTGCATCATAACAACCTATTATGCTCAATATTTCATGGCTTTAGTTTCTTGAAATGCTGAGGTGAATAATAAGATGTCCAGAGGTTACATTTAAACCCAAATTGAAACGGAAAAATATTTTTGCATGAAGAAAATGCAAACTAGTGTAAGGACAATTAAGATTTTCTCTCTTTTTTGCATTACAGCATTATTTTCATGACTATTAAGAACTAAATTACTATACAATTCCTTACATTTAAATTGGCACAAAGGCAGTACAACAAATAATACTGTGATTTTATAATGTAAATAATATATTATATTTTTTCTTCACATTTCAGTAATGAGATTGATGTTTTATTTGCATTAAGGTAATGAGAATTATGGGAAAATGTGTTTAATTGTCATGCTAATAATTTTTTAATGTGTATATATATATATATATTTTAATAGTCCTAAAAAAGCGTAATTTTCTTCATGCAAAATATAAATAAAAAATGTTTTGGGGGGGGTTGTGTGGTGCAACGTGAGCTGGACAGATAATATTCACTTTTTGAAACAAAAACCCCTAATACTCATAACCGATTGTGAAAAAAAATAATAAAGAGAATCACCCTGTCCATTTAGGCACGGGTCAAAGGGCAGATCTAATAAATCCGAGCACTCACAAAGATCTGATTGTGCTGCTGCAACTTCACATACGAACTTAAACGCGTCAAAAGAATCCATTTTCAGTCAATTGTAG
>NW_024121210.1:334852-374852 GCF_016745375.1 Pimephales promelas | reverse complement strand
GTGAAAGATAAATACACAAACTTAATTTGGCCAATTTAAAAACATGTCCCTTTATTCTCCCAGCGTCAAATTGGTGTAACAACCCCACCCAGTGGCCAGAGGTGTCTTACCCAGACATTTAATTGTACCTCGTCGAGTCACCAGGTAAGCTTTTTAAGGTTTTTAAAGTAAAAAAAAAACTTAATGTATATATTATGAATTTATGATGATGATGGCAGGTAGCCTAGCTGGGCTAGTTGATAACGGGCATAAAAAAATGTATCTTTCATGCTCTATGGCAGGCAGGGTGGACATATAATTACTTGACATGTTTTATATAAGTGATTTCTTAAGTTATTTACGCCTGTCGGCTGTGTACGGACGTTGGGTTTTGCCGTTATTTTGTATTGAAGTCTATGGGGAGTCTAGTTTGTTTCCCCCAAAAGGGGGCGGGGACAAAATTGACAGTTAAGTTCCCGGATGTGCCGGTTGTGCGTATGCTGCTTGCACGCAGTCATCTGTGCTTACTGAGACTTACTGTTGCAAACAGCTGTATGATACGCAAAACAATTATTTCTTGCTTATCATTGACCAGCTGATTTGTTTATCTGTCAGAGAGCTGTGTGAGTGTCGAACCAGCATCTAAAACGCAGTGAAAGTAGCAGTAGCATCTGAACAGGTGGTCTCTCACCTGAGCCAGGAGAAGATTAATGACTTCCTCCTCGTTCTCAGACATCTCCTCCTTTGATACGTCTTCTTTAGACAGGCTGGCGATTTCCTGTGCGATTTTAGTCTCGCACTCCTGCAGATTCAGAAGGACAGAGAAATGAGACATCAAGACGCTTCTGGAAGTGCGGCATGCTAAATAATGTGGTGTAAATTAAAGTTTATAGTTGTAAATATTTGTTTTTAGTGGCCAGTTTCTGGAACTACAATAAAGTTTGTTGTGATCTGTTCATTCATATACACTAACATTCAAAAGTTTGGGGTCGGTAAGATTTGTTCATGTTTTTGAAAGTCTATTATGCTCACCAAGACTCACATTTATGTGATCGAAAATACAGAAAAAAAACATGAATTTTCAGCATCATTACTCCAGTCTTCAGTGTCACATGATCCTTCATTCTAATATGCTGATATGCTGCTCAAGAAACATTTCTGATTATTATTAATTTTTTAAAACAGTTGTGCTGCTTCATATTTTTGTGGACACCGTAATCTTTGATGAATAGAAAGTTCAAAAGAACAGCATTTAATTGACATAGAAACATTTGGCAACACTATAAATGTCTTTAGTGTCACTTTTGATCAATTTAATGCATCTTTGCTGAATAAAAGTATTCATTTAATTTCTTTAAAAATTTAAATAAAAACCTCTACTGATCCCAAACTTTTGGATGGTAGTGTAGTATAGCGCACTACTCTCAATCTTTCTCTTTTAAACATTATTTTTATGACTGATTTTTCATATAAACGTATTAAAGAAATATAGCAGAAAATAAAAACAGAACAGAACAAGCTGTACACATCGTTTACATTACAGTTCTCAATCCATTTCTCCCAATAAATTATACATAGATCAAATTCAAAGGTCAAAATAAAAGTCAGTTCTTCCTTAATTTCTCATGCTATCTCTATTTTTATCTCTATTTTATCGAAAACATCAAAAATATTCTTTCTGTAAGTTTTCTGAAAACTATTTGATGCTTCTCTTGCTCAGACAAACTCATTGTAAGATTCTGATGTGCAGTAAAGCAGGGGTCAGGGGGTCAGAGTGTCGAGCTCTTGCCTGTCTCTTGGCCTCGCGGAGTTTGCGTTTCAGCGCGGTGACGATCCGCTGCACCTCCCAGAGTCTCTCCTCCTTGGACAGATCCTTCACACCGGCCTGCAGATCCCGGTGCAGACGGTTCAAGAGGAACTCCTGCAGAAAGACACGTGGACAGATGCGAAGACCCGTAAGAACAAACACACTGAACATTTTTTTTTTTTACTGAAACCGAAATGAAAGTTTACCTTTAGCAGAAACCCAAAACACAATTTATTTTATTATCAATGATCACAAACATTTAAATTGCACAATTTAGATTTTAAACAGGCTTGTGGAAAGGAGACAGCGACGCGGGCACGCTTTCCACGCGTTTTTAGCATAGGGAGGGACGCGATACGATACTATGTGCTGCGCCATGAAACCCATTTATTTAAGGCGCGTTTGTGTGGATCACGTGATAATTATTTTTTTTTCATTAAGTCAGCATAGGGAAGAGCCTTTCTAAAAGAATTAAAAAACCTTTATTCACACACGTGCACCTAAATGCATTTTACAGTTCACACGCATCTATTTTTAGTCGCTAATGCAAATGCAATGCTGGCACTATCGAGCCCTGCAGTGGCTGTAATAAAAACAGATTTATTCAAACACACATTAAATAAGACATCAATAACAGGTTAAGTAAACATTTCAGTCACGCCATCGGAAAGGAGCCAATTAAACGTCACCGTTTCTTTCTGCTCTAGGTAATCACTACAAATTAGATCTCTTTAAAATCTCAGTTGTCCTACAGCCAGTTCCTGTTTCTCTTTCCTCCTGAGAAAAACACATCAGTAATTAGAGTTTCAGAAGAGATCTCAACAATGTCTCGAATTGTGTTTGGCAAATCTCAATATGAACTCGGGCATTTCTCAGACTAAATGATCCGAACTGCTTTGTGCATTGTAGCTCTAAACTCTGTATGAAAACGATCAACTCATTTGGGTCGGAATTTTAGTATAAACAACTGATACCTTTAACAAACTTTAAAAAAACATTAAAGGATTAGTTCACTTTTGAAAAAACTTTTGCTGATAATTTACTCACCCCCATGTCATCCAAGATGTCCATGTCTTTCTTTCTTCAGTCGAAAAGAAATAAAGGTTTTTGATGAAAACATTCCAGGATTTTTCTCCATATAATGGACTTCAATGGGAACCGGATGATTCAAGGTCCAAAAGACAGTTAATAACAGTTTCAGATGCAGCTTCAAATGTCTTTAAACGACACCAGACGATGAATAAGGGTCTTATCGTGCGAAACGATCGGTTATTTCAAAGCTTATTCCAAAAATGTAACTTTTCTAAGGACAAATGCTAGCCTTGCTATATTCTGTGAGGCACGTTTGCAATGTCACGTAATACGTAATTACGTTCAAAAGGTCACGGGCGACGTAGCCCGACGCAGAGTCAGTGTTTACAAGTTGAACGCATAGGTTGAACGTGAAAACTAACTCAAACACCGTTTACAAAAAAAGGAATTAAAAGGAAAAACAACGATGTCGGACGATTTTGATTCTGTACTTCCGGCTACGTCGCCCGTGACCTTTTGAATGTAATTACGTATTACGTGACGTTACAAACGCGCCTCACACAATAGAGCAAGGCTAGCATTTGTCCTTAGAAAAGTTACATTTTTGGAATAAGCTTTGAAATAACCGATCGTTTCGCATGATAAGACCCTTATTCATCGTCTGGTGTCGTTTAAAGACATTTGAAGCTGCACTGAAACTGTTATTAACACTATCTTTTGGACCTGAATCATCCGGTTCCCATTGAAGTCCATTATATGGAGAAAAATCCTGGAATGTTTTCATCAAAAACCTTAATTTCTTTTCGACTGAAGAAAGAAAGACATGGACATCTTGGATGACACGGGGGTGAGTAAATTATCAGCAAAAGTTTTTTCAAAAGTGAACTAATCCTTTAAGTTTCCAGAGATATGAAAGAGCAATCTCTGAGCGATAAGATTCACACACTGAAGCGTCACACCAGGGCTGTTTACGCCGTTCCAACTGTTTTTGTTTCCAGTCTCTCCACTCTCACACAGTTTGGATTCATCTCCTGTTTTGAATATCACATGCATTTCCCTGCTCACAAAGGACACATTTGCCTTGGACACATTCAAACTATTCATTTTATGTAAAACTTCTTTCATGATACAGGTTCCTCTTCCTGGTAGAAGATATACAATGTGATTTTTTTTAATGAAATGAAGTGCTAAATGTCGTTGTGCATAAACTAAAAGCAATACAACAAATACTACTGTATAGATGTATTTCAGATATGTGAGATTTGGAATGAAAGTGCAAAATTGCATTTTCTGAAAAGGTGCATTATTTTACCTTCATGCAAAACAATTTCTTTCTCTCTCTCTTTTTTGGGGTGAACTGTGACATGTTGAAGGGTTTTGCGAGATTAGAAGGCATTTTTAAACTACATTGTAAAGAGCAAAGTAACCAAACAGTTGATGGTAGCCATTGACTTCAATAGAAAAATACTATGGAAGTCAATGGCAACTTGGTTACCCACATTCTTCAAAATATCATCTTCTGTGTTTAGCAGATGGAACAACTTAAGGATTTTTTTAAGACTTTTAATGGGAATATATATATATATTTTATATAAATCTAAATCAGTCACAAATATAGCGTCCTGTGTGTTTCAGTCCTGTGAATCACCTGTCTGCGGATCTCCTCTTTAATGCTCTTCTGGGTCTCAGGTAGGGTCGGCATGGTGGCCATATTGGACCAGCGCAGTGGATGGACGACCGGCTTCAGAGGCACATCACCGAACAGCTCACGGACGTGCGTGAAAAACACGTACAGCACGCGGTTCCCGATCTAGAAACCAGAGAGTGTTGTGTCATACAGGAATACGCAGTCATGGTAAACCTTAAAAAAAAGGTTTATGGGAGTTAACTTTATGGTGTTTTTGCCCACCCCCCTCTTCTCCACATAATTTGCAGTCACTTCTCAAATAAAACTGACCCCAAACAAAGACCTCATTAGCAGTACCTCCATCCTACACACTCCTGTGGGACTGTAAAGTAGGACAACCTTCAGTTTGAGAGCAGAAACGCATCAAAAACTCTCTGTATATCATGATTTTATTATACTAAACTTCCCATCAGAGAATCTTTACTGTACAATATACATCCATACAGGGTACAAAAGTAGATTTTTGCCATAACTGTATATAATGTATTAAAAATTGACAAAATATTACATATGGAAAAAGAATCTGTATTATTTATGATATTTAATCTGAGAGGAAAGATTATTGAGTAATATGAGAAACTTGAAATGTTGAATTTAAAATAATAATAATAAGTCTTGCTAATCAATCAAATCAAATTAGGATAAATATTCATCCATAGGCCTTCATCCGATATTTTGTAACACATTATAAATAAATTAGTGAAATATTTGTAACTTTATATATAAATAAATAAATAAATATATATATGTATATATGTGATTAAGACAATTAAAAATCCCTTAGAGTCAAAATATCTGTGATAATTTAATTGAAAATATTTTATAGACATTTGTATGCGTCTGATGGTGTTGACAAAAATCCAGTGCTGATCCCGCAAACCTCTAATTTATAAAAAAAAAAAATATTACAACTGGGAGGTTGTTCCAAAACATGGTTACATAGCCAAACCCTCATTTTACAAATATGTATACACTGTTTTTAAAAATAATAAAGTTTTTTTTTTTTAGAAAATCAAAAGCTGTTGTCCCTAATCTCAAGAATCACTGATATATATATATATATATATATATATATATATATATACACACACATGTATATATATAATTTATTAATAATGCATCATAAATTGTATATAATGTGTTGAATATTTACAAAATATTGCAAAGGTCCAAAACTGTTCATATTTATCAGATGTTTAACGAACTGATAACAAATGTTCTTCAATAGACCTAATTTATGTATTTTATGTTTATATATATATATTTGATATATTGTCATATGGACATGCCACTACAAGCGTAGAATGATCCATAACACATCTAGAACTGATAATCAAGACATCCCCTGTATATTCTCAGCTCACCTGTACAGTGGGATTGAGCACAATAGAGATGTTCTGGATGTTCATCTTGGTGTCGATTTCGCGGGCGATGACGTGGTCCATGTGAGTGATGAGCCAGGCCAGGAGGAGTCTGCTCCCCGAGGGCACTTCCCCCAGCAGCCTCTGAAACTCCTGCAGTTTCTCCGCCTCGCTGGGCCGCCCGCAGGCCTCGTCGAAGCGCAGGACCAGTTCTTTACCCAGCAGGTTATCGGGCAGCTCGCGCAGGTACTGCTTCAACAGGCTGGCCACTGTGTGTGGATCATACTCCTCCAGACATGGACACTCCTCGCGGTCGTACGCCGCTTTCAGCTCGTCAACCTTAGACTTCATACCTATGGAAACAACACACACGAGATTCAAAAGCTGCAAGGCGCATTTGATTTTGACTTTTTATGTCGGATAAAAGAAAAGCTGCTGAGGCACATGGAGTCACTTTCCATTCAAACTTTCACTTCGTTTCAGCAGTCTAGCTTTGCATTAAACATCATGAATGGAAAGTGGAATAATTCTCTTTTATCACAAGAGGACCAAAAAGATCTAAGCCCACTTATGAGGTAAAGACGATTAAAGGAGGATTTTTCACTTTTAAAAAAAACTTTTGCTGATAATTTACTCACCCCCATGTCATCCAAGATGTCCATGTCTTTCTTTCTTCAGTCGAAAAGAAATTAAGGTTTTTGATGAAAACATTCCAGGATTTTTCTCCATATAATGGACTTCAATGGGAACCAAACGGTTCAAGGTCCAAATGAGAGTTTCAGTTCAAACTGCAAACTGTTCAAAGGGCTTTAAACGATTCCAGACGATAAATAAGGGTCTTATCTAGCGAAACGATCGGTTATTTAAAAAATAAATAACAAAGTTTAAGTTTTATAAGCTCAAATGCTCACCTGACTCACCTGTTTGAACTCGTTCATCAAAACGAACAAATCTTTTTCCGAGTCAATTCGTTCATTGAATGAACTAAATGACTCGAAAAAAGATTCGTTTCATTTTTTAAAAGTGAACTACTCCTTTAAATGTTTGTACAAGTTAAAATTTTTCTCTGCAATAACTGACTTCAAGGGTTACAAAAATGAACCCATATTTTATAAAATATCCCATAATTTACTCACCCTCAAGCCATCCTAGGTGTTTATGACTTTCATCTTTCAGCCAAATCAGATTTATAAGAAAAAAATATCCTGGATCTTCCCAGCTTTATAACTAGAGTAAATGTATGAAAGATTTTGAAGCCCAAAAAAGCTCCTCCATCCAACATATAAGGAATCCATTCTGAAGTAAAGCGATGCGTTTTTGTAAGAAAAATATCCATATTTAGAACTTCACAAACTATAGTCACTGGCTTCTAGTAATAGCCGTACTCGAGTCTAGTTCTGGATCTCTGATCCGACGTATGATGAATTACTTTTATGATGGATGGAGTCGCTTTTTTTTCAGGCTTCTATTGTACCATTCACTCCCATTATAATGCTTGGAAGATATATTTCTTTAACATACGTCCAATTGTGTTTGGCTGAAAGAATATGGGATAATTGAAATTTTTGGGTGAACTTACTCTTTAAAGTTGAAAACAACCCAGAATATTCCTTTAATAAAAAAATAAAAAAAATTTTTTTAATGTTTTTGAAAGAAGCCTCTTTTGCTCAATAAGGCAGCAATTCGATTTTTTTTTTTTTTTTTGTAAAAACAGTCATTTTGTGATTTATTTTTACAATTTACAGTGTGTTTTTTTAATTATTATATTTTTTTAATATAACTCCAATTGTGTTTGGCTGAAAGAATATGGGATAATTGACATTTTTGGGTGAACTAACTCTTTAAAGTTGAAAACAACCCAGAATATTCCTTTAATAAAAAAAAAAAAAAAATTTTTTTAATGTTTTTGAAAGAAGCCTCTTTTGCTCAATAAGGCAGCAATTCGATTTTTTTTTTTTTTTGTAAAAACAGTCATTTTGTGATTTATTTTTACAATTTACAGTGTGTTTTTTTAATTATTATATTTTTTTTAATATAACTCCAATTGTGTTTGGCTGAAAGAATATGGGATAATTGACATTTTTGGGTGAACTAACTCTTTAAAGTTGAAAACAACCCAGAATATTCCTTTAATAAAAAAAAAAAAAAATTTTTTTTAATGTTTTTGAAAGAAGCCTCTTTTGCTCAATAAGGCAGCAATTCGATTTTTTTTTTTTTGTAAAAACAGTCATTTTGTGATTTATTTTTACAATTTAAAGTGTGTTTTTTTAATTATTATATTTTTTTTAATATAACTCCAATTGTGTTTGGCTGAAAGAATATGGGATAATTGACATTTTTGGGTGAACTAACTCTTTAAAGTTGAAAACAACCCAGAATATTCCTTTAATAAAAAATAAAAAAAAATTTGTTTAATGTTTTTGAAAGAAGCCTCTTTTGCTCAATAAGGCAGCAAATCGATTTTTTTTTTTTTTTGTAAAAACAGTCATTTTGTGATTTATTTTTACAATTTAAAGTGTGTTTTTTTTTATTATTATATATTTTTTAATATAACTCCAATTGTGTTTGGCTGAAAGAATATGGGATAATTGACATTTTTGGGTGAATTAACCCTTTAAAGTTGAAAACAACCCAGAATATTCCTTTAATAAACAAACATAAAATTTCACTTCACACAAAGTAGAAAAGGGTCGTACCAGAGACACGATAGATGCCTTCACATTTCATGCCGTAGCTCTCGATGTAGTCCACACACTCTCTGAAGACGGCCGGGAGCTGTATACCATCGTACAGCGCTGTTCTCCTCACCGCTTCCACTAAAGGCGCCCCGAAGATCGGCCGCAACGTCGTGGTCGTCGTCTCCGTGATCACCGCTTCAGGCTCTGCGCTCGGCTTTTTCTTCTTCTTCTTCTCTTTCCACTGTTTCACCACGTCCGCAGCTGTCAGGTCTTTGGACTTCTTCTCCTTGGCCTTCTCCTCTTTAGGTCCCTTCTCCTTCACTTTGAAATCCTTTTCTTTCTTCTTGGAGAAACTGGGCTTCTTGAAGACGTGGATACCCTTGGAGCGCTTCATCTTGGACGGGCTCTCGGCCTCATCGGCAGAGCTGTCCTCCTGGAAAGCGGCGTATCCCTCAGCTACAGGGAGAGGAGATTAAAAAACGAAATGAGAAGAGATCACATGTTTCTTCCAAGACCTGACGCTGAACAAAAACAAACGTCCTATTAACTGCTGTGCAAAATTTACTGTCCCACCCTCTGTCTCTCTCAAGGTTGGGCGAGACTGAAACGAGCAGAACGAAATGAGACCGAGAGAAAGGCACTGCTCTAAAGAGGTCAGCTTACAATTTAGCAATATCCCCCTGTGCCAGCTCTTTTTTTAGTGATCCATTTCCTCACCCTGAGCAGAACAGTGTTCGGCTGCTCACTAACACAGGTCCTCTAACACACCTACAGGGTGTGTCCTTAAAGCTCCATCACTTCCTGCTTGTGTGCAATAGGCTGCTGTAAGGCAGCTAAATATAGTGGCAGGAAAATAATGAATTCACTCTGAAGCGGCACAGAAACTGGAACATTTGCGCATCAAGGGCAGAAGTCCATACTATGAACTAGATCGCAATATATATATTTATAATATGTATCTCAATATTTTCCAACCTTTTAATACATGCAGTTCCACTCAAAACAAAGTTTGGGGTTGGTGAGATTTTTTTTTAATGTTTTTGAAAGAAGCCTCTTTTGCTCACTAAGGCAGCAATTCGATTTTTTTGTTGTTGTAAAAACAGTCATTTTGTGAAATATTTTTACAATTTAAAACGTGTTTCTTTTATTTTTCTATTTTAATATATGAAGAGTTCAGATGCAAAAGCCTCTAAGTGCCATTTGAAATTTTCTTCTAGAATGATCATTTTTATCAAGCTTGTATATTTAAGTTCAGTGATTTCACTTAAATGGCAATGATAATTACCTATTAATTGTTATTTAAGTGAAATTACTGAACTTAAATATACAAGTTTGATAAAAATCATCATTAAAGAAGAAAATTTCAAATGGGATTTAGAGGCTTTTGCATCTGAACTCTTCATATGATGATTCGCTGCTCAAGAAACATTTATGATTATTATTAATAATAAAAGTATTTGTGCTGCTTAATATTTTTGTGGAAATTGTGATTTAATTCTTTTTTTCGTTGATACATCAAAAAAGAAACTTGTTTATTTAAAGTAGAAAACATTATAACTGTCTTTTCTGACATTTATCAATTTAAAGGAGTAGTTCACTTTTAAAAAAAAACTTTTGCTGATAATTTACTCACCCCCATGTCATCCAAAATATCCATGTCATTGTTTCTTCAATTGAAAAGAAATTAAGGTTTTTGATGAAAACATTCCAGGATTTTTCTCCATATAATGGACTTCAATGGGAACCAAACGGTTCAAGGTCCAAAAGAAACCGCAAACTGTTCAAAGGGCTTTAAATGATTTCAGACGACGAATAAGGGTCTTATCAAATGAAACGATCGCTCATTTAAAAAAATAAATAACAAAGTTTAAGTTTTCTAAGCTCAAATGCTCACCTTGCTCTGTTCTGTGATGCACGTTCGTGACTCTCCTGTTCTAACTCGTTCATCAAAATGAACGAATCTTTTTTCAAGTCAATTCGTTCATTTTGTTTGTTGAATGAACCAAATGACTCGAAAAAAGATTCGTTCATTTTGATAAACGAGTTTGAACAGGAGAGTCACGAACGCTCATCACAGAACAGAGCAAGGCGACCATTTGAGCTTAGAAAACGTTGTTATTATTTATTAAATGACCGCTCGTTTCGCTTGATAAGACCCTTATTCATCGTCTGAAATCGTTTAAAGCTCTTTGAACAGTTTGCACTGAAATTGTCTTTTGGACCTTGAACCGTTTGGTTCCCATTGAAGTCCATTATATGGAGAAAATCCTGGAATGTTTCCATCAAAAACCTTAATTTCTTTTCGACTGAAGAAAGAAAGACATGAACATCTTGGATGACATGGGGGTGAGTAAATTATCAGCAAAAGTGTTTTGAAAAGTGAACTACTCCTTTAATGCGTCTTTGCTGAAAAAAAAAATCGTACTTTTGAACGGTAGCGTACGTCAAATAGAGGAACCATAATTTCACCCAAATATTATTGCTAAAATAATCCAGGCATGTTTCCCACAACCATTTAAACACAAGCAAGAAATCTATTCCTGCATTTTCATTTAAATTAATATTTAATATGCACATACTGACGTTTTGAAAATTAGCACACCAAGCGTTGATTTGTGCTAATTAACATTAACAGTAAAATGTGTGAATTGTGATGACGCAAATGAATAACTGAATCGTAATATTGATTTTATTTACTTTGAACTGATTATAGTTGAACAGAATTATAGATAGAAGTCTCTAAAAAGCATGTTTGCTACTGAAATTCAAAATCATAAACGGAAGTCAAGAAATGATTTGACACAATGAAAACGATGAAAGATCTACTGTACAGTGGCTCCAAAAGGCGTTCAGATTATAAAATTGCACTAATAATAAAATACTAAAAAAGCTCAAATGCTGCAAGATTCAAAACAAACAACTTTTTGTTAAATATTTTGTGCCTGTGCTTTCTCGATGCCCTTGCTTTTTATCCAATAACATTTATATTGATTTAGATCAGTGCATCATTTTAAGGCATTGTTGAGTGTAAATATGAGTGTGTGTGTTTATCTTACTGCGTTTCTCCTTCTTCTTAAACTTGTTCTTCTTCTTGTTGTGCTCCTTCTCGTCATCGGACACCACGTCGGGCGGCTCATGGTGGTGTCCGTCGTGAGGGGGCGAGGGGTCGCCCCTACTGTACAGACCTGGGAACTTCGTAGGGCTGATCTCTTCAGAGCTCGGGGTGCGCGCCACACTCCCGGGATGCTCCGCCCTCCTCTGCTCCACAGGACTGCTACTGGGTGGCAGAAAACACTCGGTCATCTCTGCGCTGCCCTGCTATTGGCTCCTTGCAGCACGATGCCCTGGGATTGGCTGATGACGCATCACCTCTCCATGTCACCTGACCAGGAATAAATAGACAAGTTGTTTAAAATTCTCGTACTTTAAATACAATCACCATTTGAATGACACTCTTTCCGTAAGAAATGTAAGAACATCTACATTGTGTTTGTTGAAACACATTTTGAGCACATGAACCCCTCATGGCAGCTGTCTGTTTTGTAAACATCACTTTTCCTAAATCAGATGAACAGATAACCTTCAAATAAATGAAAAAACACGTTCTGTAAATCGTGTGACTGATTGACTATGTGTGACTAAATGTTCAAATCGAAAACACTGTCCTCTAGTGACTTTTTGCATCTTTATTGCTATATAAAAGGACCCGTGAATTCTGTCACTAAAATAAAAAATGGGTTTATTGGTCTTCAAACCACAAAAGCCTTCCTATACAACATCAATAAATTCCTTGATCATTTATTGAATTATTACAATTATGATTAAAGACCCAACAACACCAAAAAAAAAAAAAACTGAAATTAGAGAAAGCAATGACAATTCTGTCATCATTTACTCACCCTCATGTTGTTCCAAACCTGTATGAGGTTCTTCTGTTGAACACAAACGAAGATATTTTGAAGAATGTTGGTCACCAGACAGTTAACGCCACCAATTGACTTACATAATATTTTTTTCCAACTATGGAAGTCAATGGCTTTACCGTCAATTGTTTGATTACAAACATCTTCTTTTGTGTTTAAAATCATAAAAAATTTTGGAACAACATGAGGGTGAGTAAATGATGACAAATCTATCATTTTTGGGTGAACTATCCCTTTAAATAAACTCTCACAGTCTCACACTGTGAACCCTAAAAGTATAGGTCCAAATAGTAGCACTTTGAGCTACAATCTTTGTCATGTATAATAATATCTTATTTCATTAAGTAAAAATAATTAACTGTACAACCATATTTTGTTAAAACAGCCCATTTGTATCCATAACCAATAAAAGCTCAAACATTACCTGCAAGATTAGATACCATTAAAAACAAACAAGGGGGTTGAACAAGTGCAAATCATATCAGAAGCGGAGCAAGTTATCATTAAAAAATAATAATAATAATAATAAAATATGAGGACCAAAGTTTTAGAAAAACATGCATTTGTGAATTCTCAAATGAATAATCTCAATTAGACCTAAAATTTGTATTTAGATATAATAAGGTCACTTTTGACTTTAAAAGAGGAAAAATCTCTAAATCATGATAACATACATTTATATTAATAATATTCATATGTTGTTGGTAGACAATTTTATTAATCTGTACAAGGTAGTTTTTTAGTTCATTTAAACAATTCTGCTGTGTGACGACAACTGAGTACAAAAATTAAGAAGATTATAAGGTGTGAGAGAGAGAGAGAGAGAGAGAGAGAGAGAGAGAGAGAGAGAGAGAGAGAGAGAGAGAGAGAGAGAGAGAGAGAGAGAGACTAATTTTATCTGCAGGCCCTGCCCCTAATAAATCCACACACACACACACAAAAAAAAAAAAAAACCCGTAAGAAATCGCCTTACATTCAAAACAGGGGTACACGGCTTTGGCTTGTAACCAACACAACCATAGTGATTTAAAGGCATTTCGACAGGTTATTTCTCCACAAAAGAACAGAATAAATCTTCCCTGACAGCAGCTGTTTCGTTGTATTGAACACAAGTCAGACCATATGACAGATTATTTTAAAAAACAATGAATGAAACGCACTTAAAAGATGCATGAACACGTATAATAACAACTATGATTATAACTAAATATTCAAAAGTACAAAAAGGGAGGTTCATAGCTTAGCATGTCTGCTAACGAACCTCAGATTTAATGGATTAAGTCGACATTTAAAATTATTAAAAGATTAATAAGATGTATAAACGATAAAGTGAGCCACAATGCTGATAAAATGTTAAAGAATAATTATAAATATATTAAGAAAAATAATCCGTCCACAAACCTGCTATGATCAATGTAACAGCTGCACTTCCTGTAGCTTGTTTACGTCCCGTCTGACACGCGCGCATGCGCAGTTGCAGTCTTTGAGTTCTTTCTGCTTGCCACCTGATAAACTAACTTTTTATTTTGAATCTAATGTTTGGATGAGTTTGAGAATATTATTTCTCGTTTGTATTACAAACAATAAAAATAAGATGTAAGGGTTTTGTTCAACATATGTATATGGATCTCTATATTATTTTCAGTGTTTTCTATGCGCCAATTTGCCAGCAGATGACGCTGTTGAGCAGCAGACCAACTGTGCAGTATTACAACCTACAACTCAATGACCGAGGTGAGTTCATTCAGGTCTAAGATGTGGGGAAAATACTGTCCTTAGTAACAGAAAAACAGCCCTTCCTCTGGTTACATCATTTTAGGGATTGCCGTGAAATCATATTCATGATTCAGGCATTATCGTTTTGTTTATGGTTGTGAGAAACATTATCTGAGATGCCAGATAAGAGTTTGGACATATTGTACAGCATCCATCATAAAACTGCAGTAGAATTGTATGAGTCAGTGGTTACAGTCAAAACTGGTACCACCAGTGTTATTTACTGTAATATAATTGAGATACTAATAGAGTTTGTATTCATATTTTCAATTAGTTTTCGTTTTTATATTTTCGATTTAAATTGTAGTTATGTTGTTGTTTTTCATCATTATTGTAATAATATATATATATATATATATATAATTTTTATTTTTTTATTTGCAGTTCTAGTTATTTTAGTACATCAAAACTAAATTAAAAATGCAACTTTCCATTTAAGTATTTAATTGTTGTTTTCTTGAAATTGTTTTTACACCATCTTACTTGACCTTTGAACCTCCTTCTTGACAATAAAACCCTTTTAAGATCATCTGGCAGTAGTGTTTGGTGTGTTTCTTCACTGCATTTGGCCAAACACTGCTTTCAAAAATTCATGACAGCTCTGATATGTATTATAACAAATACCTGAAAATACATGAACGATTTACATTTATTTATTTATTTATTTTCATTTTTAAAACTTTCTTTTTTCAACATTGTTAATAAGAGAAGCAAATCATCATTCAGCTTTGATCACAGGAATAAATGATATTCAAACAGAAATAGGAATAAAATACACAAACACATACAATCAAATAAATAGTTAGATACAATCTAAATCATTTTCTCTTCTTTTTAATCTCAATTCCTCTTTTGTGCATCCAGGATTTGAAGCAACGGGTTAATTGGTTTTCTTGACCTTTTTTTTGTGTGTTAGATTCTATCTGAACCATTTCTGTGGAAGAATTGTTCTGGTGTGAGACTTTAACTTAACTTGCAGACGTCCCACCTTTATCATTCACACACACACGGGACTCAATTACATCAAAGATCCTCCAAATACCTTCAGTTAAAGGTAAAAGCAAAGCCTCGCTGTGTGTAGGATGACCTTTGACCCGACCGTGAGTGGTTTTCTGAAAGAGCCCGTCGGCTTGTTTGCAGGCATAAAGAAATATAATAGTTTTATTAACATTATATATAGTTTTATTAACATTTAGAATTTTTGTTGAACTTTATTTTTAATATTTTCCATTTTCATGTTCATTTTATGTCATGTCGTTTTATTTATTTATTTTAAATATTGCTATTCAGGTTTAATTTAGATTTTTTTTTTTTTAATTGTAGTTTTTCATTGATTTCCAGTTTAATACTTTTATTGCTTCGACTAAAACTTGAACTGAAACATCTCTAGTTTAAGTTCAAGTTGCTTTATTTTAATTAACAGAAATGTTTTAATAGTTTTAGATTTGGTTAGTGATAATAACCATGTCCTGACCTTTAAATGAACTTATTTTGATTGTTTGTTTGTTTTTTAGTAAAGAGACTGACAATAAACATAATGGGATAATGTTTATCACAAAAACTTGTAAATTATTTTCTGTAAATGCTTTTTTTTTTACAACCTTGAAATGATTTTCTCTAGTAAATGACAGTATAGAGCTCCAGTATTGAATATTCATTTCTTTTATATGAATATTGTTTAGTTCATAACTTTTTTTGCTAATGTAAACGTGATTAAAAGTGGTTCTGAGGCTGTTTGCACAACACTTTTGCACAATAAACGTATGGTGATTTTGTCAAGCCAACCTAAATAATTGAGCATGAGTTATGTAACACTTTCTTGTTTTTTTCTGAGTATGGGCAGTTCCCAATATTCGCCTTATCCTCTGTGATAACAGCTGGGACAAATACAGGATAAGCGTGCACTCATTGCACAGTTCAGACGGTTTCGGTTTATCTGTGTGCCAAACCCGAGGCTGAGTCACGGAGACTGAATGCACATCTCTGCACATGCAGCATGCCTATTGCACATATGAAGAGTTCAGATGCAAAAGCCTCTAAGTGCCATTTGAAATTTTCTTCTAAAATGACAATTTTTATCAAGCTTGTATATTTAAGTTCAGTAATTTCACTTAAATGGCAATGCTAATTACCTATTAATTGTTATTTAAGTGAAATTGCTGAACTTAAATATACAAGTTTGATAAAAATCATCATTAAAGAAGAAAATTTCAAATGGCATTTAGAGGCTTTTGCATCTGAACTCTTCATATGCTAATACACACTGCAAACCTTGTGGAATACAAAAGAGAGATCACTTCTAATGCAGTGCAATGAAAATGTAAAGAAATCAAATAGAGGTTTTCTCCTAGTCGTGTTTGGCAGTGACATACATTCTGTTTTGTTTTGTATAGTAGTTTTGCAGAGCTCTATAAAGAAACCCATTGAACCTTTTAGTGGATGTTCCACTTAAATTACATTTCATTTAGACGATGATGTCATCCTCTCCTGTTTTCGTGTTTATTTAATTTGCAACGCATTCTCACCCCAAGGCGTCACCTTTGACCATGCTTCAATATTTGACGTTTTAGGCGCCCTTTAGCGTCACTTACATGACGCGATCCTACCGCGTCATCTAACTGACGCTAAAGGAAAGCGTCAGTTAGATGACGCGGTTAGGTTTAGGTGTGGGGTGGGGGTAGGGTACACGCGATCCTAGGGCGTCATCTAACTGACGCTAAAGGGCGCCTAAAGCGTCAGATATTGAGGCATGTCCAAACAGTTAAGTGACGCCTTGGGGGTGAGAATGGGCTGTAATTTGATGAGATCATCATCCTCTCCTCACTGAAACAGAATGTAGATCCTGTCAGTCAAAGCCCTGTAAACATTAACGATCCAATTGAATCATCGGCTCATTATCTGGAGTTTATCTGGAGTTTCAACTTTGTCCTATAGAACAGAGAACACATCCAGGAACACAACTGAGAGTGACAGCACCACACCGACATACGGACTTTTTCTCTCTGGATTTTAATCTTCTGTTTTCTTGTACATGGATTCTGGTGCCTGGAACATGGCACTTCTCTCAGACAAGGTAAAGTATTGCATTCCCATTGCTTTTACTGTGATTTCATAGTTTGGAATGGGATCGTTCTCAGGTAACAGTGCCAAATTTGTGCTTGATAAAAATAAAATAAAAAAATAAAAAATAATGAAAAGGTTAATGGCGAACCGGCCCACCTGCTGGACCACCAGAACTGGGTGCGTCCTCCAAAATATTGTATGCTTAAAATTCATCAATTTGGAAGAATAAACAAGTATATGAAGAGTTCAGATGCAAAAGCCTCTAAATGCCATTTGAAATTTTCTTCTTTAATGATGATGTTTATAAAACATGTATATTTAAGTTCAGTGATTTCACTTAAATGGCAATGATAATTACCTATTAATTGTTATTTAAGTGAAATTACTGAACTTAAATATACAAGTTTGATAAAAATCATCATTAAAGAAGAAAATTTCAAATGGCATTTAGAGGCTTTTGCATCTGAACTCTTCATATACTAACAGTATCAGTCTGTTTAAAGACTAATACTGTATATATACTGTATTTATATATATATATATATATACACGTACCAGTCAAAAGTCTTTTATGTTCACCTTACATTCTATACAATGCTGGGTTGTTCGAACCCAAATTTGGGTAAAATATGGACCGAATCAAATGTTTTTTTTTCTTTCAAAAAAATGTCCATACACTCTTATAAGAAAAGGGTCTATCAGCACTACGTATTTGGAACCCCTATAAAAGGGTTCCTCTGGGTTCTATATAGAACGTACTTGGCCAATAGAACCTTTTACCAAAAAAATGTGGTTCTATATAGAACCATTTTGGAGTTCCAAATATGTAGCCTACTCAGAAAAATATAATTTCAACAAAAATTGCATTTTAACCCAACTTTTGAAACAACCCAGCATTTTTTTTTTAGATATGCTCGTACAATCTAAAAAATGCTGGGTTATTTTTAAACCAAAATGCTGGGTTGAGCATTTTGACTATGTTGCTGGGTTATTTTCTCCGTAATCAGATGACAATGACCAAGCATTTGGGTTTGTTTCGGAAACTTTGACCCTTACATATATGCTGTAAAAATACAGTAAAAATAGTGTTTATTGCTGTGAACTGTTTTTTCATTATCATTATTCCAGTCTTCAGTGTCACGTGATCCTTCCGAAATCATTCTAAATAGAAGAGACAAAAAGAGACTTCTTTAAAAACATTACATTACTCGCAATAAAAAAACGATTCCAAACTTTTGACCGGTAGACTGGTACACTTTTAACCCAATTTTGGGTCAAATATGGATAAACCCAGCCATTGGGTTACATTTTTAAATTGCATGTTCATTTTTGAGTTTGTCCATATTTGACCCAAAGTTGGGTTAAAACAACCCAGCTTTTTTAAGAGTGTACTGGATAAATGATGGGGACATCATATGATCCAATAAAAAACATTTCTAATCTCTGTTCTCCTATGGCACTGCTTTTTGAGAATAACCCAAAGAATGTGTTTGAGCTTGATGATCTGAAGATGAATAACCCAAAGAAAAATGATTGTCTAGGAAGAATTTGATTTAAAAAAATGTTTGAGTTCTCTATCAAATCTTGGCAAATCTGAGACATTACACTCTCAGAAAAAAAGGTACAAAAGCTGTCACTGGGGCTGTACCTTTTCAAAAGGTAAACTTTTGTCAATTTTAGGTGCTAATATGTACATTTCAGGTGCTAATATGTACATTTTATGTGCTAATAAGTGCATTTTAAGTGTTAATAGGTACATTTTAGGTGCTAATATGAACATTTTAGGTGCTAATATGTACATTTTAGGTGCTAATAAGTGCATTTAAGTGTTAATAGGTACATTTTATGTGCTAATATGTACATTTTAGGTGTTAATATGTACATTTTAGGTGCTAATAAGTACATTTTAGGTGTTAATATGTACATTTTAGGCGCTAATAAGTACAAGGTGTTAATATGTGCATTTTAGGTGCTAATATGTGCATTTTAGGTGCTAATATGCACATGTTTAGTGTTAATATGTACATTTCAGGAGCTAATATGTCAATTTTAGGTGCTAATATGTACATTTTAGGTGCTAATATATACATTTTTAGTGTTAATATGTACATTTCAGGAGTTAATATGTCTATTTTAGGTCCTAATATGTATATTTTAGGTGCTAATATGTACATTTTAGGTACTAATATGTACCACTAAGGTACCAATATGCAGCCTTTGGGTACAAAAGTGTACCTTTTGAAAAGGTACAGCCCCAGTGACTGATTTTGTACCTTTTTTCCTGAGAGTGTTGAGATTGAGATTACAAGGCTCTTTAATATAAACATCTGAGAAAACTACAGCAAACTTGCTCTCCATTTCTATCTCATCAAATCGAGAACAAAAGCGCCCTGCTATCTTGAGGTTTTATTGAACCAGTCTATTTGCTGTCCTTGAAAGTTTGTGGAAATGACAATTATACAAACCCTGAGGATAATTATCTTTTCCTAATTAGTCTAGTAACTCATCGGCGTGCACGTAAACAAGAATAAAACCCAAGGCTCCCCTCAGAGTTTTTCCATTAACAGGAAAGTTCAACTAGACTAAAATGTCGTAATGACTCACGCACTCATCCATGAGAGATGTTTGCTCTGTGAGTGTTACTTTGCCATCTATAATCTAGATTTAATACAGCAATCAGTTTCCAAATGAGACTGGAAGTTAAAGTTAGCTCTTTTGCATGTTTAGCTTACATTTTTTTGATGACAAAATGCAAATGGCTTTGAGTCTCACTTCACAGGCGTCCATGAAACCACCAGTTATGTGACTCTTCTATTAGCACAAGCCATACAAAACTTTGCTCAGATGAGATAAGCTTATCTTCACTGCATGAGCAGGAGCATTCAGGTCGCGGGCTGCTGAAGAATCCTGTCAATGAAACACAAATAACCTGAAGGTTGAGAGAACATGCCTGGGATGAAAACTAAGCTGAGGTTTAAAGATCCCAAGGGTTTGGTATTCGTTGGAGAAATTGATCTGTTTTGGTACTAGATACCCACTGCACTTTCTCATTCTGAGCACGAGCTATAGTTTTCAGTGTGGCTTTTTCATACCAAATGAAACCTTTCCTTTAGTAAATCCATCAATAAATCATGGCCGTCCATGCAAGGACAAAGGGAAGTTTAATTGCTCTTTTATTATTAGTAAACTATTTCTACTTTAGTAGATTTTTCAGTTAGATTGTTTTTATTTTGGGAAACTTGCGTTTACTTCACTATTCCATAAAAACATGTCAATACGCTGATTTCACGCAGCCGCCATTTTGAAATCGAAAGCAAGGCTCCGGTGGGAAGAACCCTGGATGTACAGCTAGACAACAATGCCTTGGACTACAAACCTGAAGCTACTGCCATGATGTAAAAAACATGTTTAAAAACAGCCAATGATCAGGGCCGATTATACCCTGTCAATCAAAAGTGGGCGGAGAAACGTGTTCACACTGCGACAATAATGCATAACAGTTAAAGGTTCACTTAAAAAAAAAACTTTTGCTGATAATTTACTCACCCCCATGTCATCCAAGATATCATTCTTTCTTCAGTGGAAAAGAAATTAAGGTTTTTGATGAAAACATTCCAGGATTTTCTCGATATAATGGACTTCAATGGGGTCCAAACGGTTCAAGGTCCAAATGAGAGTTTCAGTGCAGCTTCAAAGAGCTTTAAGCGACACCAGACGATGAATAAGGGTCTTATCTAGGTAAATAATGACAAAAATACCAGTAAATTAATAAGAGAGAACCGTAATAAAGCAAGAAATAACTCTATAGTGCCTTTTTGGCACTAATATTTCACTGTGTGTCTAGAAGAAAAGGTTCTATATGGAACCTTAAAAGGTTCTATCAGTGCTACGTATTTGGAACCCCTAAAAGGTTCTATACACTCTTAAAAAAAGGGTTCCTCTATATAGAACCCTGGGGTTCCATAATTGGCCAATAGAACCTTTTACCAAAAAAAAATAAAAAAATGGTTCTATATAGAACCATTTTGGAGTTCCATATATGAAGCGGGGGATGGAACCATTTCTGGTTCTAAATAGAACCATTTCTTCTAAAAGAGGGTTTGCGCTGGCGCAAGCTGTTAATAAATCTAAGTTAGCCCCTTAATTGATCTCCGTTCAGGTTTATTGCCGTCTGCAAAAAAAAAATTGAGAAACTGAAGAGAGACAAATATTACATATTGCTCAAATTGTTTGGTCTTGGCAACATTTGATTTCATATTGAATGTTTTGACTGTAGTTTTTGACACTTTGAAACATTGCTATTGGAATCTCATCGTTGAGATAAATATTACTGCATGTTTTTCAGAAGATAAAGCAAAGGTCTCGATTTGATCTCCTACAAATCTAATTGTTGTCTGCAAAAAGCATTTGAGATCAAATGAATTGCTAGATCTCATTAATGATTTTCCTTCCCGAAGGCATTACTCAATTCATTGAGGACTTTGGTCTACCAAGATAGAAAGAGTACTGTGAGAAACTGTCGCAAGAAATCCCTGCAAAGCTACACATTTGTCTTATTTTCCAGTCCTGAAATCAAGAGATATTTACTTGAGAATCAAAACGTTTTCTGAAAAATGTATTAAAATTATGCTTAAATCAAGAGAAAAAAAAAACTTTTCTCTTTAAATTACATTTTTCTTGTTTTAAGCATAATGTACATTCAAGAGTAATTTTCCTTCTCAAGTAAATGTATCTTATTTAAGAATGTTTAGATATTTGTATGGGAAAACAAGACAAAAAATACACAGGAAGAAAATCTTTTTTGTCTGACAACCTAATTTAATTCTGCACAGAGAGCTAATCAACTAAACCCAATAAAACAGTGACTCAAAGCCAATCTTTTCAGTCTCGACCCAGCGTGTGTGTGCTCGATAGCATGATATTCTTTTTCTTTTGTATTTCTCTTCTTTTGTCAGATGTAAAGCACGATCTAGGTCACGAGTTTTGTGTCCTTGTGCTCATTATATCAGGTGCGTGGCCTGGTCACATGGATTCATTCATTTTGTCATATATTCTCCGGTCACATTTGATGCTATCCCGTTGCTTTATGCTGTACCCCGGCTCGAAGAGAGATGTTTCTGCCGGCTGTGTCACAAATAGCCAGCTGTGCTTCAAATGTCATCTTTACACTAAACTACAGGTGTTCTCTGTGCTCCAGAACTAACAATGACACTGACTTTCAAATGAATACTTAATACTGCCCAACGGACACGGTTAAACTTTAATGACCGGAACAGCTTCCTGCCTCACTCTTTAATAAATTGTGGAGGGAAGTTTTACGTTCAGGACCCCAGACATGAAGAACTAATTTCTGAAGAAGATCTGAGTGGTCACCGCCATGTTGCAAGGTGGTTTCTAGAAGGATGCTTACTATTCTAAGACAAAAAAGCCTGTGTGATGTTTTTTTTCAAGGACATCCCGAGTCTTTCTCAACAAAGTCTCAAACTGTGCTCTCTTGCTAGAGACTATTTATTTGTCATTAATCCGGATTGGCTACATTAGACGTTAAAGCCCCGTTTACACTACAAGCGACTAAGCGACACGATAGCTTGTTCGACTTCATGCAGCTCTGCGCAGACCGATCGGAGGCTGACTTGAAACAGTGCATGCCGGTTAGGAATTTTGTCCGACGTGATGCAGCGCTGACTCCACGTGACTGTGATGTATGCCATCAAAGTGCCGCGAGAGCGATACGAGAGTAGCCGGAGGACTCAGCCAGCGCAGCGCAGCTTCTCAAGAGCGGCTGCACGAGCTCTGATGATGTCACAGCTGTTCCACGATTCGCCGGATTCACCGCATGACAGCGATCACGTGCGTTTCGTGTTTATTCTCACACCTTCAGTTCCACTAAAGCTCACAAATCAGTATTTTATAACAGTAAACACTCTTTTCATGTAGTCGCAATGTTATATTGTGTCTTGTTTATGTTTAACCAAATAAAACTGATTAAAAAACGTTGATTCCACGTCATTGATTATAGGCTTATTTTGAACTTTATTCTAGTTCAAACAGATGCTGTATGAAGCAGTAAAGTATTGAATGAAAATGTGTCTGAAATATCTGTTTATTTGGCAAATGTTGCACTTATTTCACTTCAGCTGTGGTATCCCAGACAGCAAACTGACATTGAATCAACGTGGAAACGACGTCTCTCATGACATTGAAACAACGTTGATTTGCTCATCGAATTAACGTTGAACCAACGTCAGACGCGGCATTCTTCAAAGCTAAATGAAATCGAAAATTGGTTTGCTTTCATAACGTTGAAACAACGCGTTGATTTCAAGTTGATTTTCCGTTAGTTTTGAAAGAATGACGCGTCTGACGTTGGATCAACGTTAATTCAATGAGCAAAACAATGTCAGATCAACGTTGTTTCAATGTCATATTTCCACGTTGATTCAATGTCAGTTTGCTATCTGGGATAAGCATTCAAACACCACGTGAGCCGTCACTACGGGAACCAGAAATTGTCCGACTTCACGTCTCCGTTTGCAGCTCCTCCCCGCCTGCACGCGGCTGTTCTCGCCGATCGGTTGCATCCAGCCGCAGGCGATGTCGAACACATGTATTCATTTCAATGGGGAGCGGGCGATTTCCGGTGACACGCGCAACAGCGACCGGTGGGGCGTGTTCGGCGACGCGACAAAGTTGAGATCTGTTTCACTTTATGCAAATGATGAGCGACTTTCGGGAGCGACAACCAATAGGAGTGTAGTCAGTGGAGCGCGACAGCACGTCACTCTTCAGTGCGGGAACCGGGAAGCTCATTTTAGCTATAACTTCCCAGATAGCACAAGTCTATTTGATTTGAAAAGTATAGCTGGCTAATATGAGCTGTAACTGTGGCTGAGCTGGTTAAAGCGTAAAGCCTTGTTTAAAGGGTAACAAAACCCTTGGTCAGAGCCACTCCACCCACTGGCAATATTTGAAAATGCTGAAAAAATGGGCAGACACCAGCGGAGATAGAGGGGACGAAATAGATGCTAAAACACCCCAGATAGCAAACTGACATTGAATCAACGTGGAAATATGACATCGAAACAACGTTGATCTGACATTGTTTTGCTCATCGAATTAACGTTGAACCAACGTCAGACGCGTCATTCTTTCAAAACTAACGGAAAATCAACTTGAAATCAACGCGTTGTTTCAACGTTATGAAAGCAAACCAATTTTCGATTTCATTTAGCTTTGAAGAATGCCGCGTCTGACGTTGGTTCAACGTTAATTCGATGAGCAAATCAACGTTGTTTCAATGTCATGAGAGACGTCGTTTCCACGTTGATTCAATGTCAGTTTGCTGTCTGGGACTCTATCCTGATCGTTTTCAATACTCACAATTCCAATTCCTGACTCCCTACAGTGCTTTTG
The DNA here is from genome assembly GCF_016745375.1 of Pimephales promelas. The sequence goes on along the minus strand of NW_024121210.1, from coordinate 350,133 downwards.
ACGACACAAGATGGTTTTTATACTGCCAAGGGCGTAGCTCGCGCGGTGAGCTGAAACCTGCGTACGTCATAACACAGTCTCATCCCAAAAAGTCATATAACTGACGTCTTGGGACGTCTTTTGACCATACGTCAATATCCGCCTTTTTAGGGCCCCCTTAAACGTCGGTAGATGGCGATCCCGGGCCGTCATACAACTGACGCTTTACCTTTAACGTCAGTTAGGTGACGGGTTAGGTTTAGGTCTGGGGTAGAGTTAGGATCCCATAACCTCATCTACCGACGTTTAAGGGGGCCCTAAAAAGGCGAATATTGACGTATGGTCAAAAGACCCCCAAAACGTCAGTTATATGACGTCTTGGGATGAGACCGGGTTGTACGTCACGAAGTGCGGAACATCCAACTGCAGTAGCCACCGTTCAACCTGAAGAGGGCAGCACTAAGACGTTTTTACACCATATATTGTAGAAATAAAACACTTTATAAACAAATGTCAAAAAAGTTACTCGAATCAATGACTGGTATTAATAAAGATCCATTCTTACAGATCATTAACTAAAAAAGTGTTTAGTGTTTAGTTACTCTTTAAACTCGACGCGTCCGCATGAGCGCTGAGGTGCGCGCGGCAAAAATGACATGATTGTAGCACGCGTGCCTCCGCATCCCATAGGCACTACACATAATAGGCCTTTTCTCTGATTTTGACAACTCTTCACGATCGACTTAAAATGCTTCCAAGATCGACTTGGGTTGGTCATTCCTGTGACGTTACTGTTTTACGGTCAATGACAAGAAATCAGCTGTCTCACGAACGTAACCAGCACATTTATCCTCACATAGCAAAGCCATAACACAGCGAGGGACATGAAACAATCCAACTTTATATTTTACACCAGTGACAAGGGAAAAGTGCTAGTGACAAAACGCACTCTGTAGCGCTGTTTGTTTGCGTTCTGAAAAAAATATTTTCAAGATTTGTTATCACAACATATTTTCTTTTGTCAAATCAACTTTATAATAATTGATTTAGTTGAGATAACTTATTATTTTGAGTTTCTGATGATTAAATTAATCTCCTTCATTGTATTAACTCACTTTTTCCAGTTCAATCAACTTAAAATTTTAAGGCAACCCAGCTCACTTACTTTTTTTAAGTTAAACCAACAATATTTTTTACAGTTTAGTAATCACAACATTTTTTTTTTGTCAAATCAGCTTAAACAATTTATTTAGTTCAGATAACATATAATTTTGAGTTTCTGATGATTAAATCAATCTCCTTCATTGTATTAACTCACTTTTCCAGTTTAATGAACTTAAAATCTTAAGGCAACCAGGTTACTTTCTTTTTTAATTTAAACCATCAATTTTTTTTACAGTGTACGGTAGAAACATGACGTCACAATATGTCGATCTTCATAGAAGCGGGTGCCCGCGGTTATCTAAATATAAATGTCTCATTCTAAAGTAATAAAAACATTATGAAGTAAGTTCTTTATACATAACTGAAAACATAGTTATGGGTGTCATATTATATTGCATTTCTGTTAATACTGAAATTTTTTTACACATTGCAACTTTAAAAGGAAACCAGATTAGCATTGCCAGCTAAAAAATATGTTGTAGATGGTGTTTTTAGGACATTTCACCTGGTTTAGATAGTCGGCCAGGTTTTCTCTAAACCGGAGCAGTTGATATCTGCACAAAACCCCTTTAAAACCAGATCAGCTTGGACTGATACAATGCTTGGTGGATCTTATGTGAGTGACAGGTTGCTCCGCCCTGAACATGTCATCAGAAGAGAAGTTGCTGCAAAAAGGGAAGGTTGAAAGTGATTTTACTGTGTGAAAGGACCTAGGAATTGACTTACATTTGTTTTTCTCCGTATCTCAGGGTCATTCCGGGATTGAACTCCTAGACCTGCTCCTCGAGCCCCATAAGGTCTCTCATATGGAGAGCAATGGTAACCTCCCTGCGTGGTCAATCACAGATCAAAGCGTGAGTGAAATGCCTTTTGATATTTGTGAGTTTATCTGATCAATCACAAGACCGTCCTACTCAGAGGAGCAGTGAGAACATTTTATTTTGTAGTTATTTTAATAAATGAGGCACCCTGAAAGTCTTCTTGTAAACACAGCGACAGCACATGTCTGACCCAGATCTGTCCGTCAACTTGTGTGTGTGTTTGTCTCTGATCTGATATTGGGAACTGTTGAGAAGATCTATTATGCTCACCAAGGCTCCATTTATTTGATCAAAAATACAGTGAAAACTAATATTGTAAAATATTATTATAATTTAAAATAACTGTTTTATATCCGTAATATATTTTAAAATGTATTCCTATGATCAAAGCTGAATTTTCAGCATCATTACTCCAGTCTTCAGTGTCACATGATCCTTCAGAAATCATTCTGATATGATGATTTGCTGTATTTAGGAAAGCATTGCATGCTTTAATTTCCCTTGAAACATGATGCTACATGAGGGACATTGATGGATGTCATAGCTGGTTGGGTTCATTTATTAAAGATGCCATTAGTACATACTAACAAGGGTGCAAAGCAATACTGGAGACAGAAAGAAAACATGCTGTTGAGCAATGAACAATTCAAGACAAACTAGGACTTATTAACTGATCGAAAATTTAACATTTGTTTATGACTAAGAATAAGCTTATTTAGCAAGATGACAAAATGCACTTACTGTAAAATAACCATATTTTTGTTGGACAAAAATTGTGATGGCAATATCTGCATCAAAATATTTATTACAAATGGCTATATTTTATATACATTATAAATGGAAATTTTATTTATTTTATTTTATTTGTAGAAAAAGACAAAAGGGACAATACAAATTAATGAACATTTTTCACAAATGCAAATATGCCAGATTATTTCCAACTAAATATTTGTTTTCTTATTTTGTGTGTTATATATTTTGTGTAAATATAGATGTATCTTTGTAAAATGTAATTCTCTTACATTATTATTGGAATTGACGCTTGCATGAAGAACCATTTAGACCCTTTTCCATTCCACAAATGGTCCTATATAGAGGGAAAAAGGTATTTAGATGTTTTAAAATGTTCTTCACCCCCTGAATCTCGAAAGAGATTCTTTAAGAACTTGGGAACAAAAAATTAGACTTTGTAATCAATACCGCCTAAACCAAAACCAAGACACTACCCAGACCAGAGGGTCTCAAGACCAAGACATGACCAAGTCGAGACCGAGACCAAGACAAGACCAAGACAGACCAAGTCGAGACCGAGACCAAGACCAAGTCGAGACCAAGTCAAGACCAAGACAGACCAAGTCAAGACCAAGACGAGACCAAGACAGACCAAGTCGAGACCAAGAACGAGACTAAGACCAAGACCAAGTCGTGACCAAGACCGAGACAGACCAAGTCGAGACCAAGAACGAGACCAAGACCAAGACCAAGACAGACCAAGTCGAGACCAAGTCAAGACCAAGACAGACCAAGTCGAGACCAAGACCAAGACCAAGTCGAGACCAAGACAGACCAAGTCGAGACCGAGACCGAGACCAAGTCGTGACCAAGACCGAGACAGACCAAGTCGAGACCAAGACAAAGACCAAGTTGAGACCAAGACAGACCAAGATAGACCGAGACCAAGTCGAGACCAAGACCAAGACAGACTGAGACCAAGACCAAGTCGAGACCAAGACCGAGACAGACCAAGTCGAGACCAAGTCGAGACCAAGTCGAGACCAAGACCAAGACGAGACCAAGACAGACCAAGTCGAGACCAAGAACGAGACCAAGACCGAGACAGACCAAGTCGAGACCAAGACCGAGACAGACCAAGTTGAGACCAAGACAAAGACCAAGTCGAGGCCAAGAACGAGACCAAGTCGAGATCAAGACCGAGACAGACCAAGTCGAGACCAAGTCGAGACCAAGACAAAGACCAAGTTGAGACCAAGACAGACCAAGTCGAGACCAAGACAGACCAAGTCGAGATCAAGACCGAGACAGACCAAGTCGAGACCAAGTCGAGACCAAGACAAAGACCAAGTCGAGACCAAGACCGAGAGCAAGACTGAGACCAAGTCGAGACCAAGACCAAGACAGACTAAGTCGAGACCAAGACCAAGACAGACTAAGTCGAGACCAAGACAAAGACCAAGTCGAGACCAAGACCGAGACCAAGTCGAGACCGGAGGGGGAAAAACAGACTAGTGTTGTTGAAGCCAAGCAATAACTTGCATTGCCTGCCTATCTCTGCCGATTTAGAAGTCTCCAAATGAATCCATTCTGCAACTTTTAAATACATAATTGTATTTTAAAAAACGAAATTATAAGCTTAAGTGCAGGATCTGAAAGATATCGTTGTAGATATTATAGTATTGTATTGTTAAATCCCGCGACCACTATGCTGGTCTGAGACAGTGAGACCAAGACAAGACCGAGAGGTCCGAGACCAAGACAAGACCAAAGACCGTCAAGGCCGTGACAAGACCGAGACGTAAAAGCGGTGTCGAGACCGGTCACGAGACATCCAGCACTACAAAAATAGTTCTTCTGTTCTATAGCATTGCTATGAAAACCCGCTTTATTTTTTTTTTGTTGGAGAAATTTAACTCCAGCATGAAAGTAACCCTGAGATAATGTACTTTAGAGCCACGATGTGCATGTTTCTGCTATGACAGTGTGTATATTTTCTGTGTTTTGTGTGTGTCCTGATCCCTGCAGAGTCAGTGTCATGGTGAAGGTGGTGTTGATGACTTCCTGGACTCTCTGCTGTCAGAGCCCTGCTCTCCTCTCTGGGTCCCTTCACCCTGTGACAGTGGAATCAGTGACGACACCCCGTCAGACCACCTGGACAGCCCCCCACCACCCCCCACCAGCCCGCTCTTCGACTCCATCTTCCTCCCTCCGCATCCTCATCTTCTTCCTCAGCCGTCCGCTCACGGCACAAACACAGAGCCGGATATCTCCATTGATCTGGGTGAGATTTCATTTTACAAACAGCAGTCCCACCAGAATCTTTTTTATTACTATAATTTTGCAGTCAAAACAACAACAACAATCATTATATCAAGACAAATTTAAAGAGTACAGTTAGGGTGACTACACACTGCATCAGAGATGGACACTAAAGTAGAGATGCACCGATGTAAAAGTATGTTCTATTATCGGCCAATGCCTGATTGTTTAAAAACAGCCAATGATCATGGCCGATTATATCCTGTCAGTCAACAGGGGGCTGAAAAATCTCTCGAGTTGAATTTAGGACAAGTTAACGCGACAATAACGCATTAAAAATAGTGATGTCCGTTTCATTCTTTCCAATGAACCTGTTTTATTGGTTCACAAATATACACCAATCTTTCTTATTAGTGCTGACTAGTGCTGGTTGGAAGAAATAGCTATATGGTTCATTGATCAGTACTTTTTACATTTAACACAAAATAAGTACATTTAAAATCTAGCACTTTTGTACTTTTATAGGCTAAAACTTTTTAAGTACTTTTACTCAAGTACTTTATTCGTGACATTCGTCCACCACTGTCTTTTATAGCTCAGGAACAGTGTTGGGAGTAACGCATTACAAAAGTAATACATTACTGTAACATATTAGTTTTTGCTGTAACGCAGTAGTGTAAGGCATTACTAATCAATTTTCAGTAATATTTTACTCGTTACATGTTCAATGAGGCTTGTATTACAGTTGTATTACAGTGTATTGTCTGCTTTTACTTCTTAAAGGCAACAGACTATGTGAAAGTTTTAAAGCAGTCTTTTAGTGCCGGTTCAGAGCGGTCGCGTCTGTATCATTGTTTTTTCCTCATAAATGCGAACACGAAAACTAAAATAAAATGAATATTTTAAGTTCTATGGAGACTGGAGAGCCAACCTCCTCATCCGATTTGCGCAGTGTAATTAACAGAATCACAAAAAATATATATTTGCCTCCTATTTTTTTTCACGCATGAATGTGTGTCTTTTCCCTAATATTAAAAATAAAACATAGACTGATATTTGTCTAATGTCTGGAGTCCTTTAAGGAAGTAGCCTATATACGTTTCAATACATGTATTTTCTGAGAATTTTTATTTCAAGTTTTGACTGCAAATGTCATGTCCATAATGCTGGACTTCCCCAATTTTCAATAATTTATCCTCAACTAGTTTTGTGGTTAACTTCAAATGTTAAATTCAAATAATACTAATAGCCTAATTTAAAGATAAGGCAGCATTGGATCTGGACGGTAAGGAGAATAACGCTGGAGTTGGAAGAGGTGTGTCGCGATTCTGTAGGTTCGTGGATCTGAGTCGTGTGGCGAATGGCGATTTCGGTTTCATATTGCATATCGTTACAGCCCAAAAGTTAAGTTCTACTTAGTTATTTTGGTGAAAGTAACTCAAAAGTAATACATGAGTAATGTAACGCATTACAAATCTGAGACAGTAATATTGTAAGGTAATTAATTACTTTTAAATAACAGTAACAAGTAATACCTAATGTATTACAGTTTGGAAGTAACTTGCACAACACTGTTAACGCGACAATAACGCATTAAAAATAGTGATGTCCGTTTCATTCTTTCCAATGAACCTGTTTTATTGGTTCACAAATATACACCAATCTTTCTTATTAGTGCTGACTAGTGCTGGTTGGAAGAAATAGCTATATGGTTCATTGATCAGTACTTTTTACATTTAACACAAAATAAGTACGTTTAAAATCTAGCACTTTTGTACTTTTATAGGCTAAAACTTTTTAAGTACTTTTACTCAATTACTTTATTCGTGACATTCGTCCACCACTGTCTTTTATAGCTCAGGAAAGATTTTTTTTTGTTCGTTTTTTAAGTAAAGTGTCGTAAGGCATTGTTGAAATCTCTACTGTAACTAACACAACAATAACACATTAACGGTTGAAAAATAGCAACGTTAAAGCAGGCTCTATACATGGATTTCTTGGCAACGTCATCACTGCTTGCACACGTTTCGTGGTTTCGTGTAGTAGCATAGTGATGGTGTCTGTAACGTAAACAAGCGTAACGTAACTTATATAAAAGCAAATTTTAGTAGATGCTGCACTGCTAACATTAATAACCTAACATAATTCATACATATATCAGACGGACAAGCAAATCCAACTAAAATCACATTTTATTGAGTCAGCAGTAACAAATAAAGAAGAGCTTCAATACTTGGAAAAAAAGGTTGTTGCAGTAGTGGACCAGCTCACCAATCTGGATATCCACATCTGATAATATTTGTAGGAAAGGAAACCCGTCTATTTGACTATATGAATTGCCTGTAGTTCAAGCCAGGTTGCCAGATCCATAGTTTTTCCCTACACTAAAGATTATTTAAAGCACGCCTCCCATCAAATAATCACAAAGAGCTTTGTGCTTTGTTACTTAAAAACAACAAGTAAACAAGACTTGTAAACAAGTCTCAGCTTTAAAATTCTGTCCATTTTATCATTTTATGTATGAACATCAGAAGGTATGTTAAAAGATACGGTACAAACAACTTATATCTCATATAATCGCTTAATCAGTTTTTCAACCATAGAAAGACGGCAATAATTTAATGTTGAATTTACCTCAGGAAAGTTATCCAATGCTCACAGTTCGTTAGTTAGCTATTAAAAAGACTAGAGAAGAGCTTATTTAAATCTACTGTGCAACCGAGTTGCATAGGCTACAAACATTTCAGTTTATTTATTTGAGATCAAGAAATCAACTCAACTCTGTAGAAAACATACATTTTTTTTTGTTTTTGTTAACATAATAACAGGGTTTGTATTGTTCAATTATTCTCTGATTTAGGCCATTCAGTGTGACCAGCAACACTCATGCTCTGGGATACAGCAGCAAGACAGACAAACAGAGCCGGCTGCAGAAACAAACCAATGGACGGGCATTTAACATTGTAGGGGGGGCCTAATTATGACATCCAAAAAATTTTTCTATAGAACAAAAACCAACTATTACGCCGATTTCAAGTACCAGGCGTAATTTGCGGCTGGGATATGTCCCCACCGTCGATATTGTACCCACCACTTTTGAAACATCCCGGCACGAATGTACCAAATAAACAAAACATCTTCAGTTAACTAGCAGAGCATTCGTTTCGTTCGTTTTTTAAATAAGAGACGATCTAGCGCTGAAATGTGTTTTTTAAATCAACTGTTCAAATGCTCGTTGCCGCTGGCTAATGTGTTTTTTTTTTTTCTGGCTTGCGCACAGTCACTCGGACGCGCAATCCGTTGTGGAGAGACTTTATTCATTACGGTGAAATTAAAACACAAAATGTTCTGAAGATGTTTTGTCTCTGCCTAATATACAACCACTGATAAACATAATCAGTTTTGATGAAAAAAAAAATGTTATTAGAACGGATTAGAACCCAGAACCTCTGGCACGCTTGGCAAAAGTTCTACCCCTGGACTATTATTTACATTCACGTTCAATATAAATATACAGGCGTAATTGAACGACCACATAAACCTAAATCAATAACTATTTAAATCGATTAAAGGATATCGTAATGTTATTGTACATATCTGTTTTATGATTTAGCATTGTGTCAGGGCTGGTGCAACTTAAGAAGAGTAATAAAAATAACTGGCCCACTCAATACAGCTGAAGTCGACGTTCTTGGGAGTGGAATCTCCGCATGAGTTATTCAATACATTATTTTTATTTTTAAAATAAATTTCTTTTTAAAATTTATTAAATGCAAATTGCATGGAGAGGGGGGCACAGGCGCTCGGTAGGCGGGCCCGGCCCCCTAAGGCCCGCCCATAGCGCCGGGTATGCAGACAAACAATTGTTGATCAATTTGGTTAGCCTCGGGATTCCACTATGTTTGAGTGGAATTACAAATGACAAATTCCTGTAAGCCTCGCAAAACCATGAGAACACATTTTAAACTTTTAAAGCTTTCAGAGTTCAAAGCCTGAGGGAATAATCAACCCTTATAGTACACTTATAAATCTGAGCAGCCTGTGATCTTCCTTAGGAAGCAGACCAGGCACATTTTACTTACTGCTGCAACTGTACTAACATCACATTACAAACAAAATTAACTTTTATTTGACTTGGGTCAGTAAGCAACCAGCTATCAACCACTCACAACACCCTATAACCATCCAGAACAGCAGCAACCACAGAAATGTGAGAAGAACGGGTCAGAACACCTTAGCAACTAATAGCCATGCCCTAGCAACCACTCAGCAACACCCATAGAAACCATCCAAACAATAGCAACCACTCAGAAAAGTGCTAACAACCACAGAGAACACCTTAGCATCAGCATAGCAATGCCCTAGACATCATCTGGAAATGTGATAGACAATCAGAATACCTTGACAACGGCATAGCAACGGCTAGGCACTTAGAAATAGGGTAACGACCCCTTGGAACCCATTAGTGCCAACAACCATCAGAACACCCTGGCAACTGCACAGCAACCGCCTATAAATATGATAAACACTTCGAACACCTTAGCAACCACCTAGTGGTAAACTCTCAGAATAACCTAACCATTTGCCAACATCCTAGAAAACACCTAAACTCTATCTACCATGCAATGTGATAACAACCTAACTCTGAGAAAAAAGAAAGGATATTTTTTTTTGTCTGTTTGTCTGTGATGTAAAACATCTCCTGTCTGTGTGTGTGTGTGTGTGTGTGTTGTGCGTGCAGCAGATTGGGAGTCCAGTCTGTTCACTGACGGTCTGACAGACTCTCACTGCACGAGAACTCAACCAACCCCTGTTTACCAGCTCACTGTGAAAGATCTGCTGCTCTCCAACATCGGAGAATCGGTGAGTACTGACAGAACATGAACAGAAGCCATTTTGTGTATGTGACTAAACAGTCCTGTTGTGACATTCAGTGTGACACATACAGTGTCGACAAGTGTTTGCAAAAAATTGGACAGTTGAAGACTGGAAAAATGTTGCCTGGTCTGATAAGTCTCGATTTCTGTTGAGACGTTCAGATGGTAGAGTCAGAATTTGGCGTAAACAGAATGAGAACATGGATCCATCATGCCTTGTTACCACTGTGCAGGCTGGTGGTGGTGGTGTAATGGTTTCTTGGCACACTTTAGGCCCCTTAGTGCCAATTGGGCATCGTTTAAATGACACGGCCTACCTGAGCATTGTTTCTGACCATGTCCATCCCTTTATGGCCACCATGTCCCCATCCTCTGATGGCTACTTCCAGCAGGATAATGCACCATGTCACAAAACTCAAATCATTTCAAATTGGTTTCAGTTCACTGTAGGGTTGGGTATCGTTTGAATTTGAACGATTCTGATTCCGATTCCGATTCCTTGTTTCGATTCCGGTTCCTAACGATTCTTGATTCCGATTCTTTTAAGAGGCAGGGTCAAAAAAGTTTAGCTAACCTTGCTAACCAACGGCCTTTCTGAAGGAAATACTCTTTCTGTAAAAATACTCCTTTGTCACAAATTTAGCATTTTGCCGAGATTTCGTTATTTTTAGAAAAGTGAAGCCACACTTTGGATCGCCGACGTAAGCTACTCGTGTTCGACTCGCGTGGTTATGCCAACACTTCCGGTAGACGCTTCTTCGTTGGTGTTGTTCAGCGGTTTCTTCTTCCGCTCGCCGGACTGTGAATATCGAAACTAGGAATCGAAATTTGAACTTTTGAACGATTCCGGGAAAAACGAAAAGTTAGTCTCGGTTCCAATCGATACTCGATTCTCGAAACCCAACCCTAGTTGACTGTACTAAAATGGTCCCCACAGTCACCAGATCTCAACCCAATAGAGCATCTTTGGGATGTGGTGGAACGGGAGCTTCGTGCCCTGGATGTGCATCCCACAAATCTCCATCAACTGCAAGATGCTATCCTATCAATATGGGCCAACATTTCTAAAGAATGCTTTCAGCACCTTGTTGAATCAATGCCACGGAGAATTAAGGCAGTTCTGAAGGCGAAAGGGGGTCAAACACAGTATTAGTATGGTGTTCCTAATAATCCTTTAGGTGAGTGTATACGTATATACTGTATATACACACACACCTGAAAAGGTTTACCCATTCCGGAAGCCAAAAACCCAGATATGTGAAATTGGCCTATGGTGGGGAAGCGTTGTCTCATAAATTACGGAAAATTCGGTCAATGGCAGGGAAAGAGTGCATTATCTAACAATGACCCCTTAGAAAGCAGCAGCCTGCGTAAACAGGCTTTGAACAGATAAAAGCATGTTGAGGGGCAAAGTATCCAATCAAACATAGCGTAAACAGCTCGTCCTGTGGCATACAGGTAATGACTTTGACCTGTAAACATTACTGGGTAACATAAAGCATAATATATAAAAGACATAAAGCATAATAGAGAGCTGTAATTGCTTTACTCAGTTCTGTACCTCCACAGATGCTGTTTCAGTGTTTAGGTTGATGTGGCATTGCGTCTGATTTCATGATGATAGATAAAATCAAACAGATGAACAAATGTATCTGCTGCATGTCTGTTGTCATAATGCATTGTATTACTTGAGAATGAAAAGGCAGGAACAGGGTTATTTTTGCAGCTGACCTTATTGCATTTGTAGGAGTTTATGGGAGGTGAATATATAAATGAATCATGCAAGGTTTGCGCTTGTCAATTTAGTGGTGTTTACGCCATTATTTTACGCCTGGTAATACCAAACTCTGCTATAACATTGGTTACCCGTAAGCCAACTTAAACATCACCTCCGTTCATAATGTTTAACAAACACTCGTCTTGTTCGGGCTTCGGTTTGCAAATGCCGGGAATATTCTCCACAACAGAGCGAATTGCATCCCGGATCTCCATATCCGCGGTCGTTTTCGTTTTCCCCAATCTAAGATGAAATCCTAAACTCAGTGCTTAGCGTCTACACTCTTAGAAGAAAAGGTTCTATATAGAACCTTAAAAGGTTCTATCAGCGCTACGTATTTGAAACCCCTAAAAGGTTCTATACACTCTTAAAAAAGGGTTCCTCTGGGTTCTATATAGATTATAGAACACTGGGGTTCCATACTTGGCCAATAGAACCTTTTACAAAAAAAAATTGTTCTATATAGAACCTTAAAAGGTTCTATCAGCGCTATGTATTTGAAACCCCTAAAAGGTTCTATACACTCTTAAAAAAGGGTTCCTCTGGGTTCTATATAGATTGTAGAACCCTGGGGTTCTATACTTGGCCAATAGAACCTTTTACCAAAAAAAAAAATTGTTCTATATAGAACCTTAAAAGGTTCTATCAGCGCTACATATTTGGAACCCCTAAAAGGTTCTATACACTCTTAAAAAAGGGGTTCCTCTGGGTTCTATATAGATTATAGAACCGTGAGGTTCCATACTTGGCCAATAGAACCTTTTACCAAAAAAAAGTGGTTCTATATAGAACCATTTTGGAGTTCCATATATGAAGCGGGGGATGGAACCATTTCTGGTTTTAAATAGAACCATTTCTTCTAAGAGTGTGTGTCACGGCTCTCAGCCCGCCCTCTGTTCGTTGATTGGCCGGCTGTTTTCAGGCCGGAGGAAAACTGAGATAGGTCGCTATATCAGACTGAGTACAGAAGCAAACTGAAATTGAGCGGAAGTACGAAGTCTGACGCCAGGCTATCGTTAATTACCGCCCCCAAAAAGCATGTCTTAAATTAGACGCTGATTTGTGCATTGTTTTGGTCATTATAGAAATGATCCGGTTGTGTCAAGCTAATTTGCCCTGTTTAGTAAATCTGGCCCAAAGTAAAGTGTCTTTAATCCTAATCAAAACATATGAATGAAATGAAATGTGTGTTTCTGTGTCTAGACAAAACCCTCCGACCAGCAATCCCAGCAAGAACTGATGCTCAATGAAGATGAGAAGAAACTTTTAGCCAAGGAAGGAGTCAATCTTCCCAGCCAACTGCCTCTAAACAAGGTGCGTTGAACACACCTGAATTAGATCAAGGTCACATGGCCACATGTAGCCTAATAATCTATCCATGTCATTGCTCCATGTCTCTATATTTACTGCTGGAAGCCAGATCAGACATCAGCAGGGAAGAAAGAGGCTTTTATAGAGGCTGAGATGAAGGAAATCAGTGATGAAAGGCAAAGGCAGCTCTCATCGTAATAACACATTTCGGCCGCGAAGGTTTTTCCCTCGGTGTATACGATAATGAAAATGACATGATTAAGCTGATTTGATTCAACTCACATGCCGCATACTTCAGACCTAAAATCTGGATCAAAATAAATCTTTGAAATGCAGACACTTGATTTCCTCTTAACATTTTGCCTGGCTTGTTCTCTCATGTTTTTATTAGTACGAAGAAAAGATTCTGAAGAAGATTCGAAGGAAAATCCGGAACAAGCAGTCGGCACAGGAGAGCCGCAAGAAAAAGAAAGAATATATAGATGGACTGGAGGGCAGGTAAACACAAACAGAGACTGACACACACACACGTTGGGTTTTCCATGTTTTCCCATGCATAATATGATGACATACACTCTAAACAATGCTGGGTTGTTTTAACCCAAATTTGGGTCAAATATGGACAAACCCAAATGTTGGGTTAAAAATGTCATTTAAAACTTTAACCCAACTTTCACTTTCAACTGTGATTTTTTAATGACATTTTTAACCCAACATTTGGGTTTGTCCATATTTGACCCAAATTTGGGTTGAAACAACCCAGCATTTTTTAGAGTGTATGATGACATTTTATACTGTATATTCAATCCCCTAACTTTCTACATTTTTACATACAAAAACAACATTGATTTAGCGCTGCTTTCCCCATGGGGACCAAAAAGTATTCACTTATGGGAACATTTTGTCCCCATAGGGAATAAATTCAGCTTACTCCTTTTTATTTTTTTTTATTTTTTATTTTTACTTGCGTACACTCTATTCTGGGAGCATGCTGGAAAATGCTGGGTTGTTTTAATCCAATTTGGGGTCAAATATGGACAAATTCAAACATTGGGTCCATATTTGACCCAAAATTGGGTGAAAACAACCCAGCATTTTTTAGAGTGTATGTCTAATGAGAAAGCATAATTTGATACACTACAGTTCAAAAGTTTGGGGTCAATGTTTTTATATATATATATATATATATATATATATATATTCAGGAAAGACATGCTAAATTAAAGTGACAGCCCAATATTTTACTTTGTTACATGTAAGCCTGTGTCCTTTTTTTACATTGATCACAAGAATAAATTGCATTTGAAAATATATTCAAAAAGAAGTTATTTAAATTTTCAAACTTTTGAAAGGTAGTGTTACACATTGTGAACAACAGTGGCAACTTCACCTCAGATGTCCTGTTTGTGGTACAACTACAAGTCGTCTCAATGAATGAATATGACATCAAAGAAAAACTCATTACGAAGAAAACTTGCAGTGGAGTTGAAATTGAGGTTGAAAATCATTAAAAACCCAGGCTCGAACATATCTTAACTTGGGATCAAAGCAATCGAATATCCTCAGAGAGCCTGGAGAAATTATTTAGAACACACTGCGGCACAGATTTCAGGCATGAAATTGGCCTTTAAGGAAGAGCTCGTGGGTTTATCTGTCCACAGGACAAACTCATTTCACAGCAGGGGCAGCAGGCATCAAAAGCACCACTGCCATCTCACCAAGTCTTGTGAACTTACACACCGTCTACAGACACCTGTGGGATTGTACTGTCCAAGAAGAAATCAGATTTTGTCAATAAACATAAAATTATAAGATAAAACACAAGTGAAATATATTAGCATTTTCTTAATTGGATTTTAATTGCAAAGAATATATACGTATATATATATATATATATATATATATATATATATATATATATTAGGGCTGTGCAAAGATTAATTGCAATTACAGTTTTTTTCGATTGCTAAACGACAGTGAGCACGACTGGAGCTAAATGTGCAAAACTCTAACTACAGTCTGCATTACCAACAGTCACCTGAGCACAACTCTTAACACACGGCTCAAAACAGGCTCAGTGTGCACAACACTACGCACAACCCTTACTGAGATAACACACACTGTCACTCAGAACACACTGAGAGGAAAAACACTAGCATCAAACACCAATGCAGAAAATACAAACTTTTCATCTTTACAGTTTCAACTATTTCACACTTCATACAAAGTAATATTTTCTTCAACGAAAACAGTGACAATCTTTTATTTGATATTTTTACATTTTTAGAACATAACAATTGAAAATTAGCAGTTTGCTTCAATAGTCTTTAGTAATTTACAGAATTACAGTAATGAGAA
>NW_024121210.1:217570-334352 GCF_016745375.1 Pimephales promelas | reverse complement strand
ATAAGAAATGACTCTTACATTAGCCTAGTGAGAACAGGTGTTGGGGAATCACTTTTTTTCTCTTTACATCACCCGCAATTTTGCAAGTTCCCTCAATTTTTTCAAATTCCTGCAATTTCATCGCATAAAATTGCATAAATATACGGTATGATGCTGGCAACCACAGCTGCCAGTAGTTTACCGCGTAATCAATAAATTTTGCCCGCAACATCACAAAAAACTCTGTGTTTTTCTGGAAAGACTGAATACTATTATGGTAAATGTTATATATAAATCGCAAATTTTTTCACAAATTTTTGGAAATTACCACCACAAAATCAGTCATTTTGATCGCAAAAATCACACAAAAAAATCGTGAAATCCTGGAGGGACTGTCTAATGACAGTTAGTTGACATGTAGTTTAAAAGTTACTTATAGTTAGTAGAATGTCTAAGTGGACTATCAAAATAAAGTGTTACCAAATGAAAAAATCCACTGGCTCTGAAAACTCCCCTGAATCACTGAAGCAGTGAAAACAGAAATGATGTTCTGTTTTCCTCTTTCCCTCTCTCCCGCAGTTCATGCCAGGTCACTGCGCTCTGTGATGGAGGTGTACAGCATTCAGCCGGGCTACTCAGTCAACAGGGATGTGGAAGTGCCCTCGTCCCCTCACAGCAAGCCTCAACTCAGGCCCGAGTACGCCGACATGAACCCTCTCCATCACAACCACAGCTACAGAGACCGTGAGCACCACCACAGCGACCCCATCACCGGCCACACTGCCTCACTGAGCTGGCTAACACATCAGGAGAAAGACAGGAAGTGATGTAACCCACTGGCGTGCATTACACCAGACTTTTGACTAAGGAAACGCAGCTCATTTCGGCCACATGTATGAAGTGACCGACATGCTTCTGTGTGGCATTTAGTTGTGGGTTTATCTGAATAGATTTGACCACAATAACAAATTCAAATAATGATGCAGCAGTCAATGCAAAAAAGTTGTACAGAAAAAGGTTGCAGGATTATGTGAATAGATTTTACGCCAATAACATACTGGAATGTGTATAAAAAACTGTACATATTTCATAGACGCTTAAGCTGCCTACCTTAAAGGAGTAGTTCATTTACTCACCCCCATGTCATCCAAGATGCCCATGTCGTTCTTTCTTCAGTCGAAAAGAAATTAAGGTTTTTGATGAAAACCAGGATTTTCTCCATATAATGGACTTCAATGGGAACCAAACTGTTCAAAGGGCTTTAAACGATTCCAGACGATGAATAAGGGTCTTATCAAGCGAAACGATTTCATTTTTTTTTTTTTTAAAGTGAACAACTCCTTTAAAAATCTAATTAAGTGACAAATTCAAGCATTCATTGCATCAACATTTGTAAACTGTTCTCAGTTCTACTGCTACCTTCAATTGCATAAAACCAGTCAATCAGATTTGATTAGATTGTGAAATTGTTTGCTGCATGCAACAGTGAGCCAGCATCCACAGATTTCCAGGAAAGTCTGGCCTGGGTTTTAAATGTTGCCATTGGGGAAGAGATTAATCATTCTGAAATGGCTTAGAACGGCACATCGTATCAAAAGCGAAACCTCCTGCCAAGCGTTGTGTGGATCGCCGTGCCAAGAAGATCACCTTCACTCAGATTAATGCGCAGACAGCTCTCATTCGTGCAGAAACAAGCACAATGTACCAACACACGACCGGGTGTTAATTCCAGATGGTTCGTTAATGTGATTTTTTTACTTCATTTACTTTTTTATACTTAATCCTTTTTTGAGGGGTCATTTTTGTTGTTGTTCAAGGCTGCATTTAAATTCCAATTTGTTGACTATATCCATTTTTTTGTATGCCTGCTTACATCTTTAAAAGGGATACTTCACTTCTGAAAAGATGAATGTGTATTTAAAATGGTCATTTTGAATTTGGAGCTTTCTAGACTGGGAAAAGCTAGAAAATGTATTTTTGGCTTCTGTGGATGAAAGACAACAACTCCCAGAATGCACTAGCTTCGCTGCCCTAGGAGGCCACGCCTACCGGTAACAGAGCGCAGTAGTTAAACAACAAGTCTAGACTACTAGTGATGAGTCTGCCCGAAAATGTGTTTCGAGATCGGCCAAAATGTCGGGGATTCGGCTTTTGCGTTCTACAGTCGCCATTCATCACGTTTACTGTGGCGAGCGGGACGATTGAGGGCCGCGGGAGAACGGCGCGAGCCGTTATTACCGATGAGCGACACCTGTGAGACGCACCGGTCTCGTATCTCTCACGGAGGAGCGGGAATTTTCTTAGCGATGTTAAAACGTACATCAACCGATCACTTGTTTAGCGTTCACGTAAACACTACATTCAGATCCACCAATCGGAATGAATTCGGTTAGATTGAAACAAAAGCTGTGCATGTAAACAATGAATGGCGACTGCAGAAAGCAAAAGCTGAATCCCGGACATCGACGGCCGGAAAAGAGGATGGTAACCCCGACTACTCAGCTTTCTCCACAGAACAAGAGCCTGCTAGCTTAGCTTCCAAAAAAATATGGCCGACACTATTATTTGTTGAGAACATACGGGAAAGCCCCTACTACTGATTGTAGTCTTTAGCCCCTGGCCAAAAAATCCTGAGATGACGCAAAATGGCGATTTTTGCGTCATCTGAGGATTTTTTTCCAGACAAAAAATACATGAATCTCTCGTCTCAGGGGGATATGAGGGTGGAAAGCACGGTAATTCGAAAAATACTACAGGTTTTCTATTAATACAAAGCTTAATGCTAATGGTGCGCTCTATTATTCATCCGTCTCGGAGATCCGAATCGGACGAGAGACGTTGCCTAGCAACACGCCCCCTTTCCTCGGATTTCTCCTCTCGGGCGTCGGACAACCGCAAGGACACCGAGCAAGAATTCCGTTTCGGAATTCAAGATGGCCGCGCCCTGTGACTTGTAAAAATGAATTGTTTTCATTGTTTTTGAACCGCTTTGGTATTTTAAATGACGATTATAATCACTCGTATTACTGCGTCCCCTCCCCTGTGGGTATGGGAATCGGTTGTTGTGAGTGCAATTACTAACGTTGCTAGCGTTGCTAACATAAGATTAACATGAAAAACATTCAATAAAGTGAACATTTTCAAGTTCAAATGGCTGCGTTTTGATAAGATGTAGTCATAATATATTTTTTTTAATGTTAGTGCCTGTTACTCGGCTAGTGCTACCATTATAACAGCTTTCCGGGTGGCGTCCATTTTTTTCTCCGACTCGGACACGCAAAACATAATAGAACGCTTGAAGTGTGGACGTGACGTCAAATCCAAGGTCCGAGTCGGTTCGTTGGGTATAATAGAACGCACCAAGAATCTTGAAGTATCCCTTTAAAAGTGACCCATACCCGATATCTGCATTTACCCTATACACTTGCCGAAACAACCCAAGGAAAGACTGACCAGGTAAACCTAAGGCCGAAAAGGAAGTAAAAACGTTGCGATTTACAATGGACGTAGATGAAATAATAATATAAGCTTTAGCTCACCAGGTCAGCAAAAAAATTGGATTGAGCATTCGTTCACAATAGAATGCCGAAGTTATGATGTCACTCTGTAGGACAACAGCACATGGGTTCCCTCGATCGAAAATCCCTTGATCTTACCCATAGACTTTTGGAAAATCGCAAAAAATAAGATCTGAGTTTAACAAAGAGTCGTGACCCACACGTTTTGTCTATCAAGATAATCTTTACAAGTTAATCCAAAATTTATACATTTTGAAGCCTATATAAAAAATTTAAAAAACACAAGCAGACACAAGCAACCTTATTTCAGGCGATTTAACAAAAACCCATTCAAAAGTCCCATAGAGGGAACCAGTAGTGCTAAAATGCTAACTCACTTCCGCGTTTTAGCCTACAGAGTGACGTCGTAACTTCGGCACCCTATTGCGCCATTGAATCTCGCGGTGATCGCGGTTACCTGAGTTGACGTCACTTTTCAATGACGTACGACTTGCATTGACAGGGGATATCCAATATGTTTGCTCACTTGGCGAAAGCAAATGTACACACACACACACATATATAAACAACATCACAATTGAGTCCCTTGAAGCATGTAATGTAAATGTGGCCTGATCCATTCGAATCGGAGCACCAAACGAACTCCTCCGAGTGCTCGGACTCACAGTTAAACGCGGTTCCTGAATGCTAAACGACGCATTTCCTTTTTTGTTGCTATATAACTAGATGCACAATCCATTTAGTATTCCAGCAACAGGCAGCAGCTGTGAAAGCTAAAATTATTGCAGAATAATAAAGCAGTGGATATGGTGGTTTGTTCAGGCAGGTGTCCACCTCTGTGTGTCTCTCCAGGCAGCTGTTGCCTGACAATAAGAGTATGTGTATAATTGGACCCGTGGAGTATTACACATCACGAGGCCGAAACGCTCGCGCTTCAGGAGTGGTCAAGGCCATGCGCGGTAAAAGCAGCTTTCGCCTGTCATGCAGTGTTTCAGGTTCTTTTGAGGTGAGGGAAATGTGAGAAATAATAATTCCTCGTTTCGCACGAGGTCAGTCGTTTTGCATAAAAGCTGCTTGTGTGGAGCAAAACCGAATATACCGTGCAACCTTGAGCAGAATGAGCAGTTCTCCTCTCCCTCGTCTGGGTTTTTGTTCTTTAAAATATTGGTCTAATTTTGTTTTTTACATTTTATACAGCAGTGAGAACAGTCTTTAAAATATTGATTGGTAACCACAGTATATGAGTATGTGACATTATATTTTCCAAGATGAATTTGGAAGTTTTCAAGGTTTTACAATAATGTGTAATCCACATTAAATTGAATGTATTTATTTCCTTCTGTTTTGTATTTTTAGAAAATATTCAGACCTAATGGCGTCCAGTTGCAAATAAATGACCTCAGGTGTTGCTATGTGTCATTCTTTGAGATTTGAAAATGCTCTGACTGACAGTGGTATAATTAATTTGTTCATTTTGCATTCGCGGGGTCAATTTACTTGTGCTTTAACAATGAGCTTGAGGCTACAAAGATATTCATCTTTAGAAGTTGTTTAATCTTTACTTCAGTGGATGCATGTTATTCATTTGCAGAATTAATCTCCTTTCATATCTCAGCAAGAACCACCAGTCTCTTAACTAAAACTCTCAGTCACAATGCATTTAATTTAAAAATGACAATAACTAGTAGCTCAGTCTACATCATAAAACATCTTTCAAACTGTGTTTTTGCAATAGCAAAAATCACTGCGTATGGTAAGCCTATATTTTATCAACATTTTTTATATTATTATTTTTATTTTTGTGTGTTAGCCTTCCGTGCCAGTTTTTTTCTCTTTATTTTGACAGGTTTAAGCCATTTTATAGTATAGTCAGATATCGTTTTCAATAATAAAAATCATAATAAAAAATAGTAAGCTTATAATAATTTCCACACTTTGATCATTTGTATGTGCGTGTTTACAGCATATCCGTAAATAGCTAAAGGAAAGATGAATAGGCTACATGCATACCAAAACGTGAAACTGACTTTCGCAATAAATCATGAATCAACATAGTTAGATGGCATCATATTCGCAGTGCATTGTTCTCAAAACAATGTTTGTTGGTAGCATTGCCAATCTCTCAGTCTATTTGACTATAAATTGTCAAGTTAGGCCAGTTTACACCGAATAGTTGGCAAACTTTTTGTAACGTTCACTTAAAATAGATAATTTCAACAAGACAAAACAACAACGGCATATAAGCTGCTTACCTGCTCATATGAAATATTTTCAGAAATCGGTTTTGGGATAGTTATGATCTCGTCACACACAGTGAAACCTTCGTATCTTCTGTCAACATGAGCACAGCCATAGTGCACAGCGGAGGTGGGCCTTAGCTCACGCCATCATCAGATTCATCCGCACACAGCCGTTCCTCCGCAGTCCGCGTGGAACGTTAATGGGCTATATGCACGCATAAGTTCCGCATTTGACGTAAGGATGCTCGTCCATTTCCGGTTGTGTAGATTAAAGCGGAGGAAAACCGGAGAAAACGGGATTATGGCAGAGTCTTCAATATTTACTGTCCTCCCGTCTTTGAAACGAAACGTACATACGTTTAGATGTAATTTTATATATAGTTATGTTTATTTAATATAATTTTAAAAAGAAGCATAAACACAACGAGGGGTGTCTGTTTTATCTGTTTTTGTGACTAACGTTTCATTAGTATAACCATGGAGTATAAAATTCAATATAAATTCTCGGTATTGCATTGGACTCTATGATCGGCGGAAGTTATCGAGCATCCTTAATCCTTCACCGGAAATAACGCCGTGCATAGAGCCCATTGCTTCAACCCCCAGAGGGCCAAAAGCTGTATTGCAGCTTTGGAAAAAAAAAAAAATCATAATAAAAAAAAACATGATCATATTTTGGGATTTAAAATTATAATTGATGATTGTGAAACTGAATAATTATCCAGTTCTTTTTTTATTCTTTGGGGATCCTTGTTTGGATTTAGGATTGATTATTAGGCTAATATATGACCGCATGCGCACATCCTCATTATTTCTTGACTGGTTATCATGGGATGAACTCAAGTTTCTCAACTCAGTTGCTTTGAGGAAAGTCGATTGACCCTCCTCCCCGAACATGATCAATCACTGTCTCACAGAGCCCAGGGCCGAGTAGTTTGTTCTGGATTACAGATCTTGTCAAAGAGCCAAGGACGATGAGTGTGTGTGTGGAGGATCACTGCTGCTATGATCTCTCTCTCTCTGCATTCCCTTTGCATTTCCAGTAACACTTCTGATGGGATGAAGTCTGAAACCTGACCCATTTTTTTACAGAAACAGGATCATCAAGAAAGGAAAGTTTATATTATTTAAAGATAGGATTTCTGCTTCGCTACTAACATGAAAAATAAAAATTTCAGCATTTCCTTTTATCCATTCTCTAATAATCTTGTTGTTTTATAGGCTATAGTTTGGTAATCAATATATTTTTCCTGTCATCAATTTCTCCAAGTGACATTGTTTGAGTGGTGAAAAATCATGATCATATGAATATGTTAAAAACATTAACAATATATATATATATATATATATATAGGCCTATATATATAGGATGCTCAAGGATTACAATTACTGTAATCATGAATATGCTGGATGTAAATACAAGGAAAAAGGAACACATCCATTCAGAAAAGTCACCTTGTTTGACCTTTAAAAGTGTAGGAATGTGCATTATTATGTTATTAAAAGTGACACAAAGAGATGATTTTCAGGACAAATGGTTTGAGGACAGATTAATCTCCCAGAAGAGTGAACAACTGCATGTGTTTCAGTACTGTCTTTTCTTACTTTGCTTCAGTCAGAAAAGGCTTTGGTGTTTCAACCAAAGATTCGTCAAGCCCACGATTTTCATTTTTTACGTGAGTGTGTGTCTGTCCCACTTTTTATAAGTGCATTTTTCTCAGGGTATAAGATTATTAAAGAACGTTTGATTAGTACCTTTGTCTTTGCTAAAACAAGCCATTGGACATTATTGACCAGAATAATAAAAAAGATATTTATGCAACACAATGGGAACCTTTTTTTTTTTTTTGAGAAATATGCCTTAAAAAGAATTTCAGAAGTATTTCTTTAAAGATGAATCGTAGGCCTAATAACATATCTGTTTAAAATGTATTGTAACATACAGAAATGTACGAATATTGCAAAACGTCTGGGTCATTTTTAACCCCAACAAACAAACTATCAACTATTTAATTAATCATTAAAATCAATTTGTGATATTTTAATGAAAATTAAGAGCATTTCCCCATCAGCTGCATTAATGCAATAATAAATGGCGTCAGAGAATCTAAATGATACATTTATAATCAATGTAAAACAAAGAATCATGTTTTTAAACTCAATGACTACTGTATATCACAATGACCGTCAGTGATATATTCCTGTTCTCCTTTTCAACGCTATAAGTGGCGACTTCTCCATGTGACAGTGGCGATCCCCTATAAAAGCTCAGAGATGCTCCACGAGCTCACTCAGGTGCGGAGAGTCAGACGAGCAGCACAGATTCTCTGAATCCGGGAATATTATCCGGGAATATCCGGGATCGCATGCTGTACCTTTAGGATTGTTTTTAGCGAAACATTTGTGCAGCATATAGAATGTTATAGAAATCGAATGGGTGCGTAAAGCCGTGCCATGCAGGGGAACAGCAGCGCGTTGGCACCGGGTTTAGCGTCGTGCGGTCCGGCGCTGGACGAGGGCTATGCGCTGTCGAACCGGACTCTCCAGAACCTGTCGCTCCGCTGCTGGCTCCAGCTCCTCTCCAAAGAGTCCGCGCCGGAGCTCTACGGCGACAGCTCGAGCGTGGCCATGCGCGTCGTGATCGCGCTCGTCTACCTGATCGTGTGCGCACTCGGGCTCGTCGGGAACCTGTTGGCGCTTTACCTGCTCCAGTCGCGCCACAGACTCAAGCAGTCATCCATCAACTGCTTCGTCATGAGTTTGGCCGTGACAGACCTGCAGTTCGTCCTGACCCTTCCGTTCTGGGCCGTGGACACACTTTTGGACTTCAGGTGGCCGTTTGGAAAGGTGATGTGCAAGATCATCAGCTCGGTGACCACCATGAACATGTACGCGAGCGTGTTCTTCTTGACGGCCATGAGCGTGGCGCGCTACTGCTCTCTGTCCTCTTCCCTACGGATGCAGAGTCCCAAAACGGCCTGGGCCGAGGTCAAGTGGGCCAGCTTGGGGATCTGGCTCGTGTCCGTGGTGGCCACCATCCCTCACGCGGTGTACTCGACCACGGCGCAGGTGTCCGACGACGAGCTGTGCCTCGTCCGCTTCTCGGACTCCGGGAGCTGGGACCCGCAGCTGCTGCTCGGTCTCTATCAGACACAGAAGGTCCTTTTGGGTTTCGTGATTCCGCTGGTCATCATCTGCGTTTGTTATCTCCTCCTGCTGCGCTTCGTTCTGCGGCGGCGCGTCAGCGGCATTCCCGGCTCGGAAAGCGAGAGAGGGCGGCACAAGCGACGCTCCAAAGTCACCAAATCCGTCACCATCGTGGTTCTATCGTTCTTTCTGTGCTGGCTTCCCAACCAGTCGCTGACCCTTTGGGGAGTGCTCATCAAATTCGATCTGGTGCCGTTCAGTAACGCTTTTTACAACGCGCAAGCTTACGCGTTCCCTATCACCGTGTGCCTGGCGCACACCAACAGCTGCCTGAACCCGGTGCTGTACTGTCTGATCCGACAGGAGTACCGCACCGGCCTCAAGAAACTGCTGTTTCGAGCCACTCCGTCCATCCGGAACCTGGCCAAACTGGTGTCCAGGAGGAAGAAGGTCGCGGAGGCTCCGCCTGGAGTGGCTGTGGTGCAGATGGAGATCGGGATGTGACGCCGTTACCATATTATGGAAAAATAACTTTTTGAACTTTTAAATGCATCATCGAATGCCTCTGCAACATGGATTTATCAGACATTGATGATTTGAAATAGCATTGCATATACAGTTGGACACACTTATTTGTCTTTTATATCTATCTATCTATCTATCTATCTATCTATCTATCTATCTATCTATCTATCTATCTATTTCTTTTTTAAAATTATTTAATTGGTGAATTAAAGCAGATAGTGACGTAAACGCATTAACAAATGTCCAGAAGCAATGCAAAAATGATATTTGTTTCCGTTCCCAACTGTAGAAGTTTATCCAACTATGAAGATTTCTACTTCTGAGAATCTTTAAAATTTGAAAAGAGTCCATTGTTCTAAAATGTCAACAATAGGCTATTTAAACGAGAATGTGTGTTCACTTCAAACTCCTGACTGACACATTTTGTTCCCGCCATCTCAAACATCTCTAATCCGTGTTTACAAAAGCTGAACTTCGGGACTATTATTATTCTCTCCTCTTGGGGGAAAAAAAGGACAGAAAAATATTTACTGTACTTCGAACCTTTAGACTTGTACAATGGCAGTGTAAATAAAACCGTTTCAAGCAAACCTTCCATTTTTGGGTGATTATTCCCTTTTGTTCAAATGATACATTCATTTGAGAGTTTGTTATTGGAGGTGCAACATGTTTTGTCAGGTCTAAAGATGTGCTCTATGTCTTAACGTGCTTTATTATTTAACATCTAAATCCAGTTGTTTTTTTAAATGAAAATTAAACGTTATTTGTTCATTTGCAACATTTCTCAATCATGCATTGATATGCAAGATGCATACTGTAAGATGCGCACGGCAGCGGTTCGGTGACACTGAAACCACACCCCAATAGAAAGCATATTTACACTGTATGAATTTGAAATGTTCCCTATGTTATAATGGTCTTAATAAGTACGCATTGCAGTCACTTTGCTAGCTATATATATTTCTCAGAGCAGAATTGAAATTCTCAAAACTAGGCTACATCCTGTCACTTTTGCACGTCAAAAAAGCAGTTTCTCATTTCTTTGAACAAGTTGCAAATGCTTCAGTACATCCATGCAAATTATTATATACAAATCTCTCCTACATTATAGACCATTTCACAAGATGTAAACAACACTGGTCCAGAAGCACTTCCTGTTTCAGTTTGTAACTGTTTTCTTTATTTCACATGTAAAGAAAACATCTTAAAGATGTTTGTTTAACTTTTTGATTCAGTTTTAAATGTTGGTTGTATTTTTTCCCAGCTTTTATGTAGTGTTAAAAAACTGAAACAGGAAGTGCTTCTGGGCCAGTGTTGTTTACATCTTGTGAAATGGTCTATAAATTGCTTATGTCATGTTGATCAAAATGTATTATAAGTCTCTCCCCTCACAACATTTTGGCATAAGTCTTTACATGCAAAATGGTTGAACAAGTTTTTGTCATATTATGTCAAGCATATTATACATTTCCATTAGACTTTTTTTTTCTAAATCTGTCCTGTTCACATTTCTACTTGTTTTTTGTGCTATGCAGAGCTGTCTTTTCCTTTCTGTTTCGCAATCAAACTCCCACACACACAGGTACCTACAATTTACAATAATTGTCATCAAAACTTTACATCACAACATCCCTCCAGCGTACACTGTTATATTGACAAGATGTCATTATAATGGCACAGACATGTTCATTGACACAGATATTTACTTTTGAGAGATGAACTATTGAGAAACCGGCTTTTGCAGGAAATCCGCGGTGTTTTGATATTATACGAATTGTTTTGAGAAATGTACTTACTGCTTTGCAAAAGTTGAGAATGATTCAAGAAATGTAACAAACAACTGAGAAAAACTGTAATAAGTAATAGCAAACAATGTGTGAACAAGTGACCGATTTCAGCGTCTGTTTATAATGTTTGGGGCGGAGCTTCAGATTCTAGAGAGCATTTGATTGGACAGAAAATCTGATGAGAAGCTGAAGTGCAGAGGATGTCATCAAAATCACTGATCCATATTGACAGAAGTGAGAGGCTAAGTTTTGAATGCTTATATGTGAATTATCATTGTTTTGGAGCTTATAGAAAAGACTCTAGGCTACTAAGCCAAAAAACTTTCATTTTGTTTTTTTACGGGGAGTTTAGAGAAGCATTGCTGTCAGTTCCCAGGAAACACAGAGAGAGTAAATCTAAAGATGCGGTTTTATAGGAAAATATTATTTATCCAAAATATCACCTTTTTGTTTCACAGAACAAAGGAACTCACGCAGGACTGAAACGACATGAACATTTTCATTTCGAGTAAATTATTATCCCTTTGAAAAAATCAATTTCCAGTGTGTGGAACCTTTGGCATCAAATCAGGATCAGCCAAAGAATTATTATTATTTTGAGTGATTGTGCAATTACATTAGTAATCAGGTCAGTGGCAAGACTGGGAATTCTGATGATGGGGTTTCTATGACATGCGTCTGGCTTGATGAAAGCCATAAAGCTTCATGCAGAATAATAATGCAATAAGCTGAATTCTGTTCACTTTGGAGAAAAGGTTCACTGCTTAATGCAAGATTGTGACCTCTCATCTGACGTTCCTCATTGTGAGCTGTCAGTCTTGGTTAAGTCTTCTCATCTCTCCACATATCTCATGTGAGATGCACAAACTCGGGTCATGAAGGGTTATAAACTTCATTAATCATGTCTGTCAACTGACACTATAGTTCTTGCCTCTTGCATCTGTTTGTGTAAATCAGTTTCAGATATTACATCTGCATGTGACTGAACATATAATTGTAAAAACGATGAGGTAAAAACGTTCGTTTTCTCACACAAACCGCTCGTTTCGTGTCTTAGACCATCAATGTGTACTTACATTTACGAGTCATTAAATCATGTTTAATTTGGACTTCTCTGTGCATGCTCTTTGAGGTGGTGACTGACAGACAAGAACGGTTTGACCTAAAAATATCAAAATTGAAACTACTGTGGAAACAAAGACACCGACATCTTGGATGCCCTTCAGGTAAGCTAAAACATACCAAAAATGAATTTCAAAGTGAACTATCCCTTTAAGAGTAAAACATTTAATGATTCACTCAACCGATTCACTTAAACACACTGATTCCCTCAACTGACTCGTTCGTTCAAGAACAAACGCAACTGGCTCCTAAAGCCTGCTATGAAGCGCGCATCCAAAAGACATTTTCCTATCCCGTGAAGTCATGTGAGAGGATTTATGTTCGGTCACATGACAATGACAATATGACGAATGTAGTTCGCTCGGATTACAGTCATTCAACACACATTACAGAACTTATTTTTTTAACGGTCGCAAAGTAATTATGCGTTCAAAAGCACCAGAGTAGCCTATACCTATGCAATTTTTGACGCAGATACTGAGTCAGTAAATTATTTATTCAATCGATTTGTTCACAAGTTAATGTTTAATAATAATAATAATAAAAAAAATGTGTGTGAAGCTAAAACATAGCACATCTGAAAAAAGGCGAATATTGACGTATGGTCAAAAGACGTCCCAAAACGTCAGTTATATGACTTTTTGGGATGAGACTGTGTTATCTAAAATGTTTCAATGGCTCACCATCAAAACGGCAATAAGCCTTCATGAATGCTAATGACTGAATCTGCAATCTTAACACACATCCCTCCCTTGTTGCGTTTGTAAATCTGTTTGATGCTTTTGGCAGTGCTGACAGTGGCATGGCATTACTCACCCCATCTCTTGCCGGACTGCCAGAAGAAAATCAGTCTCAGAAGCTGCCGAAGTGACAGATGGTGGAAAGATAGAGAACATTTTGACAAGCATGCTTAAAAAAACATAGTGCCAAAAAGGTCCAGTTCTGATTCCTGCTGTAATGGAGGATAATTCACTGCAATTAAATACACATTATCTGCTATGCTGCTTCTGCTTTGATGGATGGTCTCAAATGCTTATACTAATCTACACCAGTCTGTGTACAACCATTCATAGAATAGGCTAATATACACTCTAAAACCAAAGTAAAAAAAAAAAAAAACATGAAATATCGCGGTAAAGTGATGCAAGTTTTGTTACTCTCATAATTTCTCACACAACTTAAAGGAGTAGTTCGCTTTTAAAAAAAAATTTTCTGATAATTTACTCATCCCCATGTCATCCAAGATGTCCACGTCTTTCTTTCTTCAGTCGAAAAGAAATTAAGGTTTTTGATGAAAACATTCCAGGATTTTCTCCATATAATGGACTTCAATGGGGTCCAAACGGTTCAAGGTCCAAAAGACACTTTCAGTGCAAACTGTTCAAAAGGCTTTAAACGATTCCAGGCGATGAATAAGTGTCTTATCAAGCGAAATGATCGCTAATTTAATAAATAGATAACAAAGTTTAAGTTTTATAAGCTCAAATGGCCGCCTTGCTATCCTGTGACGCGCGTTCGTGACTCTCCTGTTCAAACTCGTTCATCAAAATGAACGAATCCTTTTCTGAGTCGTTTGGTTCATTCAACGAACGAAACGAACAAATTGACTCGGAAAAAAGATTTGTTAATTTCATTCAAGATTTGTTCATTTTCGTTCAAGATTCGTTCATTTGAAGTGCATTAAATGGACAAAAATGCTGGAATGTTTTCATCAAAAACTTTAATTTCTTTTCGACTGCAAGAAAGAATGACATGGACATCTTGGATGACATGGGGGTGAGTAAATTATCAGCAAACGTTTCCAAAAGTGAACTACTCCTTTAAAATGCCTGAAGAAGTCTGTGTTAAGATGAAATGTGTGGTGAAGCCAAATCTAAATTGAACTGACATATTAAAAACTAAAACGATGAAGCGTTGAAGCGACTCACGATATATGCTGAGGTTCATTTTGGCTCATCGTTGGACATCTCACACAATGCACAGTAGCAGTGTATGATCTCCATTCCTGAGAGCTTCATGAGTGACTCAATTATCAATACCCAGATCCAAACATGTCATTGTATGAAAGCACTGGTGGTAATTTAGCAGTCAGACCTCGCCAAGACAGTTTAATTTGGTTGCTGTCATCGTTGTCTGTTAAGTTTAGCATCACTGTGAGACAAATGCAGCTTTCTTTGTGCAGAGCTGTCTTGCCAAAGAGGATAAAGTAGTCTCACGTGACTACCCTTCTTGAATAAAGGTTAAATGTAAAATGAACTGATGTGTTTACCGCAGTGAAGAGATGACCCGCTTTCCAATTTTGAAGTGGATTTGCCATTTAAAAACGTCGTTGTCGTGAATCAGGGGGTTTAAATTAAGTTCTTGTCTTTGTGTTTTTCTGGAAAGGTCATTGATACTCTGCTGTCACTTTAATCAGGAGCTCAGAGTGGAATATCCATAGGAGCGAAATATGGCATTAATATCACGGTATGATGTTACGAATTTAGAAATAAAGTAATATTAGTCATAACATACTAAAAAAAAACAATAAGTATACCATATCAAATGACTAATTTAAATGTGCGTAGTAGTTAGACACTTAAAATAAAGTGGGACTGCTAATTGACCAATCAGCATGCAGGACCTTCTTTCTGAATAAAATCTGAGCTAACACAAACACACAACATTGTACACAACCTCCAGGCTGAAAATCCTCCTAAAATGCATATGTCAAGAATAAGTCGACTGTTTTGTGCTTTGTACTAGCCTATAAATTTGTTTTGTTCAGATAAATGAGTATAATGTTGATGTGTATATTTCTGTTTACCTGTTCAGATAACATCAGAGTATATGTTCATGTATACGTTCTTAGTTTAAAAGGATTTGATTTGAAGATGGATCAAACAGCACCTTCAGTTCAATACACTCTTAGAAGAAATGGTTCTATTTAGAACCAGAAATGGTTCCATCCCCCGCTTCATATATGGAACTCCAAAATGGTTCTATATAGAACCATTTTTTTGGTAAAAGGTTCTATTGGCCAAGTACGGAACCCCAGGGTTGTATATAGAACCAGAGGAACCCTTTTTTAAGAGTGTATAGAACCTTTTAGGGGTTCCAAATACATAGCGCTGATAGAACCTTTTAAGGTTCTATATAGAACCTTTTCTTCTAAGAGTGTAGCATAATATAAAACACAAGCAAACAAGAACACAAATAATTAACCATGCAAGATTCCCTGAGAGACTTGATCCCTTGCTGTTGTAAACTAGTCTGTGCACTAAAATGAGTACTTAACCTTTAACACACACCTTGTATGAAGAACCATGAAGTAGTTTTGCTCTGAATTTGTGCGATTGTTATGCAGGAAGCTCAAAAACTGTGATTGCAAACCATTGAGAGTTGTCTTTAAGAATAAAGTGACATTTGCTCTCTGTGGGCTGTGATTATAGGCTACAGAGTGAATACTCCAGATGACTTTATATGAGACCTGAGGAAAGCGGTTAGCATTCACCTTCATCATTCTCAATGACAACTGCTCTCAAAACATTGACACAAGTAAAGTACTTGCAATTTATACACTCACCATACTAATTGGAGCTTAGGAACAACACACTAATACTGTGTTTGACCCCCTATCGCCTTTAGAACTGCCGTAATTCTACGTGCCATTGATTCAACAAGGTGCTGAAAGCATTCTTTAGAAATGTTGGCCCATATTGATCGGATAGCATCTTGCAGTTGATGGAGATTTGTGGGATGCACATCCAGGGCACGAAGCTCCCGTTCCACCACATCCCAAAGATGCTCTATTGGGTTGAGATCTGGTGACTGTGGCGGCCATTTTAGTACAGTCAACTCATTGTCATGTTCAAGAAACCAATTTGAAATGATTCGAGTTTTGTGACATGGTGCATTATCCTGCTGGAAGTAGCCATCAGAGGATGGACATGGTCAGAAACAATGCTGTGTGACATTTAAACGATGCCCAATTGGCACTAAGGGGCTTAAAGTGTGCCAAGAAAACCATTACACCACCACCACCAGCCTGCACAGTGGTAACAAGGCATGATGGATCCATGTTCTCATTCTGTTTACGCCAAATTTTGACTCTACCATCTGAACGTCTCAACAGAAATCGAGACTCATCAGACCAGGCAACATTTTTGCGCGTTCTTAACTCTTCTTTACGAACTCGTTCATCAAAATGAACGAATCTTTTTTCGAGTCATTTTGTTCATTTTGTTCGTTGAATCAACCAAATGACTCGAAAAAAGATTTGTTCATTTTGATGAACGAGTTCGAACAGGAGAGTCACGAACGCTCATCACAGAACAGAGCAAGGCGAGCATTTGTGCTTATAAAACTTAAATTTTTGTATTTATTTTTTAAATGACCGATCATTTCACTTGATAAGACCCTTATTCATCACCTGGTGTCGTTTAAAGCCGTTTGAAGCTGCACTGAAACTCTCATTTTGACCTTGAACCGTTTGGTCCCCAATGAAGTCCATTATATGGAGAAAAATCCTGGAATGTTTTCATTAAAAACCTTAATTTCTTTTCGACCGAAGAAAGAAAGACATGGACATCTTGGATGACATGGGGGTGAGTAAATTATCAGAAAAAGTTTTTTTAAAAGTGAACTACTCCTTTACACTCAGTGCTTAGTGTCTACGTCACGGCTCTCAGCCCGTCCTCTGTTCATTGATTGGCTGAGTACAGAAGCGAACTGAAATAGAGCGGAAGTATGAAGTCTGACACAGTCAGGCTGGCTCCACATGCCTCTGCTCGCCATCTCTGAAACTGACACATTAAATACACGAGTAATTGCATTGAAAAGATTATCATAATTGCATCTGTGTCCCATCACACCGGTCAGGTCGTGACCTTTCCATCTGGCCTGGCAGGATGATTGTGATCTGGTGCGAGCGGGTAGTTTAGCTCAGCTTTGAGACAGCGCTGGACTTGGCTCTTGGTTATCAGGAGGACACGGTTGCGCTCTTGTATCTCTGCGGACGTCAGATGATATCAGCAAAGCTCCGGTCACCAGTAACACGGCTGTAAAACACGTCTGCCGATCTATGCTAAAGAAACATTTGTTTATAGTAAAATGACTGTGCTACTTTTGCAAAGAAATCCCTGAATATATTCAGATAAAGTGCTTAGTTGGGTTAACATAGGATGGCTTTATTGTTCTAGCAGAGTCCAGTGACAATACCACGAGTCTAATCTGAAATGGGCCCAATATTTGCGTCCTGTGATTATTAATGTAGTTAAAGTAGTAGTTCACTTTTAAAAAAACTTTTGCTGATCATTTACTCACCCCCATGTCATCCAAGATGTCCATGTCTTTCTTTCTTCAGTCGAAAAGAAATTAAGGTTTTTGATGGAAACATTCCAGGATTTTTCTCCATATAATGGACTTCAATGGGAACCAAACGGTTCAAGGTCCAAAAGAGAATTTCAATGCAAACTGCAAACTGTTCAAAGGGCTTTAAACGATTCCAGACGATGAATAAGGGTCTTATCTAGCGAAATTAATTATATAAATTAATAACAAAGTTTAAGTTTTATAAGCTCAAATGGTCGCCTTGCTCTGTTCTGTGATGCACATTCGTGACTCTCCTGTTCGAACTCGTTCATCAAAATGAACAAATATTTTTTCATGTCATTTGGTTCATTCAACGAACGAAATGAACGAGTTCACTCTGGAAAAGATTTGTTCATTTTGATGAATGAGTTCGAACAGGAGAGCAAGGCGAGCATTTGAGCTTAGAAAACGTAAACTTTGTTATTTATAATGTGTTTGATATTCTGGTCATTTTTGGGTATCTAAACTAAATCTAGTTGTTATCAGCTGAAAATAGACCCAGCATTAAAGTGTTTTGGCAAATTAACCAGAGATAATGGAAGCACTTGGTCGCCACTGATCTGCCTAATGACTCAATATAGATCAGTAATTGTCACAGGTGGCCAGTGAATGTTCTGTCTTTGCCTACCATCGTAACGTCCTGCAGGTTTTTCATTTCTAAACGCCTGCAAATAAAGGTTTACAAATAAAACAGTCAAGTACAGCCAAATGAATATGGCAAGAAGCAGACATTACCTATTTTTCATATATTTAAAATAGATCTGCAGTATCAGTATTAATCAATACATGTAGACCTGTAACGTTTATTTTATTGTTGAATTAACTTTCTTTATACAAGTTACTTCCTGGTGTTATTGTGAACAAATCTGATAAGAAAAAAATGTCTTTGAAATCTTTAATAAAAATGCAATGACATCACTGCTTTTCAGATGATGTCACCAATTATTATTTTCTAACTATTAGCTACAGAGAAGCCAAGACATAGATCCGTTCAAATTGATAATATGGAGTATACTCCATATTATCCATTTGAATGGATCTATGATGTCCTAAAATTATTTTCTTGGCTTCTCTGTAGCTAATAGTTAGAAAATAATAATTGGTGACATCATCTGAAAAGCAGTGATGTCATTGCATTTTTATACTCCATATTATCCTATTTGAATGGATCGATGATGTCCTAAAATTATTTTCTTGGCTTCTCTGGCCTGCTTATCTGCAGTTAATGTCAGAAATTACTCACACAAAGCTGTTCAGTTCACAACATGAAAGGCGGGCAGTGGAAATGGACTGGCTTTAAATCCATTACCATTTGAATTAACTGACCTTCACATCAGTTTCAATGCATCAAAATGAATGAGCCTGACAGCTAAGCAGTAGGGGCCATTCTGTGTTCAGATGAGTTGGGAAACATAAGAAAAACAAGAAAAGTAATACATTATCTCATAATACATATTTTAAATGTATTATGTTAAATATACATAATGTATAGTGCCCAATCGGCATAAAAACGTAAACCGTCATTAGAAAGAAACAGACTAAGGGCACACTAGTCAACTATTAACTCCAACTTCTGCCTTAATAAACTCCCAATTACTGCTAGTTTGTAAGGTTGAGTTTAGGTAATTGGATAATTGATTTCTTCCAAAAAAACAACAACAATAAAATAAAAACATGTATTATATTTATTTATGACTAAACTTTGAATTTATGAATGTTACACTTTGGTTTAACTTAAAAAATGAAGTAACCTGGTTGCCTTAAATTTTAAGTTCATTGAAATGGAAAAAGGAGATTGGTTTAATCACCAGAAACTCAAAATTATCTGAACTACATAAATTATTTGAGTTGATTTGACAAAAAAAGAAAGAAAAGAATTGTGATTACAAATCATGAAAAGATTTTTTACAGTGTACATTACATTATACAAAAATTATATGATCATATGAGCAATTTTCAACTTTTTATGTTAAGATTCAACTCATTTTTTTTTAAGTTGAAATGGCTTAAACATCCAAGTTGATTGTACTTGCAACTTATTATCCTGTGTATATAAAAATCGATGCAATGTTCAAATGCAAGACAAAAAGTATAAGGATGTGTTGTTCACAATGTAGAAAACTTCAGGTTGTACTTACTGCAGAAGAAAAGTGGAGAAAAAAAACCCAAATAGAGCGAAAGAAAGAAAATGAGAGAATCAAGTTTACGTGACTTAATTGAACATAGTTCAGAAACTTTGTTTCTTCTGCCTGATGTCTTCTCTTTTGCACTCTGACAAATGAATCAATGCGACTGTTTAACTCACTAATTCAGTGACGTGATTAATCTGACCCGCCACCAAGAAACAAACCGCATTATCTTTCGTTTTCTGTCTGGTCTCTTACAGCTAGACACTTTCGTTACACAATGTCATCACCTGTTTGCTTAAAATGAACACCGAATAATCTTTTAAGAACACTGTCACGGCTTCCACCCGCACCGTCACAGCGTTATGACTCATAACACCACAGTACAGGTGGGCGACGCTTCCCGTTAAATAAACTCAACAAGAGGAGAAACAAACCTACACGTTTTCTACCTTGCTTTGTTTGTGGACTCTCTCTCAAAAAAGATAAAAAGAAAAAAGGAAACGTGAAGCCACGTAACCAAATTAGCCAGAAAACCTTTATATGGTTCCCACTCAATAATCAATTAAAATGCATCTTAAAAACTATCAGTAACCAAAGGTTATACAGTACATATCAACACTTAAAATTTACATATTAGTACCTAAATGGACATATCAGCTCATGAAATTGTCATATCCTGAAATGGACATATAATGTACAAATTAAAATGTACATATTAGCACCCAAACTGTACATATTAACACCTAAATTGTAATTATTAGCTCATGAAATGGACAAAAGTCTACCTTTTGAAAAGGTACAGCCCCAGTGACAACTTTTGTACCTTTTTTTTAGGGGCCCTTGTGCCATTCAATATTTGTTGTTGTGGATGGACGAACAAATAACTATAATTTAAAAGAAAAATCCTAAAATTCAGCCCTTTCAGACAGGCGTTTAAGATCTCACCACCATCAACATGGGCTTTCATCACAGCAAAGCTCAGATGAGAGATGGGTAACCCTGTGGTTTCATATAGTGTATGATTTGTCTGATCTGTCTGTACCCACACTGCAGTAGTTGGTCTTTTGTCTATTTATTCCCAGTCACACGGAAAACATCTTTTTTTTTGTGGCTCCCAGCTGTCAGGAAGATTGTTTTTTCTGTACTGATCAATGAACGCCCACACTCGTGAAAAACTCAGAGGACACACGATTACTTCTTTTCCCCATACAAGTGTATAAGTACAGAAACAAGTAACCAGGAAAACGAAAACAGCATGAGGTGATTACTTCTAGTTTATCTGCAAGAAAAGCATTTCTATCTCCCAGTCTGGCAACTTTTTTGAATAAAGAGGAAAAGCTCATTTTATTAAATGGCTCCTCTCTCACATCTTTCATCACAAAGACTATCAGACCTTGAATCGTGCCATCATGGTGATGGCCTATTACAGACATATGTCTGGCGTCAATTTACCGCACTCATTAACATTAATCAGAAAGCGCATGCATTATTCATGCAAAAATCTGTTTTCAGGTCGTTTCAAGTGTCAACTTTGTCTCAGATGTTTCTAAAATGTCATTGGTGAAGCAAAACTGACACAAAAAAACATAAGTATGGTTCTTATCAATTATTGTTGCAACAGTTTGGTGAGAAATATACACTCTTAGAAGAAATGGTTCTATTTAGAACCGGAAATGGTTCCATCCCGCTTCATATATGGAACTCCAACATTTTTTTTTTTGGTAAAAGGTTCTATTGACCAAGTACGGAACCCCATGGGTTCTATATAGAACCCAGAGGAACCCTTTTTTTAATAGTGTATAGAACCTTTTAGGGGTTCCAAATATGTAGTGCTGATAGAACCTTTTAAGGTTCTATATAGAACCTTTTCTAATAAGAGTGTATAAGTTGATTCTGGGATCTCATGAAAATCAAGAAGAACATCAACATGAAAATCTACAATAACAACATAAACTGCAAAAATAAGCGGGAAATTTGATTAATCAAAGTTGCTCTTTTATTTCTCAGAAGACTTAATTTAGTTTTTTGTCTTTCCTTTGGACAAAAAAATGAGAAACAAATATATTTTTCATACAGAGAGCTAAAAATAACATAGATAGCAGATCAGATCATTTAATTTGTCTAAGAATGTGACGATAATTGTTTGAGTTCATATTGAGATCTCTGACTTTTGATTGTGATTATATTAAGTCCAAATCTGAGACGTTGCTGAGATCTCTTCTGAAACTCCAGAGGAGACACTTGTGAAATTGATTATTGAATCGGAGAAACATTTGTAGCCTACTCCACATAATCTCATTACACAGCAGAAATGATTCAAGTCAAAATGAAATCAAAACTGACATTTTACTTTATATTCCCATGAATATGAAGTCCTTCCCCGTTAAATATGCAATTTTAATTACAAATGAGCCAGAGGGAAATGGGTTGCAAACATTCTTGTTGACTTTAGCGAGATCTCATTTGTGATTGAGAGTTACGGGCAAACATACACAGGCAGATAAACTAATCATGTGTGTCTGTTTGCAGACAGTCCGTGGCGATGACCTAGAGAAGATGGCCACGTATTGATTTTTCATCGGGGTCTTCAATTGGTTCAGTCTCCAGAAAGAAAAGAACAAGAAAACATTTACAGACGATTCACAGCCATCAGACACGAATACCAGCAGTCTCACAAGAGGAAAGGGCAAATTCATCTGATTTAGTATAATATCTGAAGCACCAGTATTATGCTTCTTCAAATATGACCTTTCATGCAGTCTAATATATAGCCGTTTGTGAATGTACAAGGTCTGCAAAGTTTCAAATATCAAAAGTGCACGACAATTAACGTCATTGTCTACTAAAGAAAGTCTTTAGAGCTGCTAATTAGATGATGTTTGCATTATTGATTGTTATTTTACTACTATGAAGCTGCAGTAAAATGATCTGTGTATTGTATAAAGTGCTATAAATGACTTCTCTTTCAACAACACTTGAATCTTCAAAAAAAAAAGAAAAAAAACAAACAAACAAACAAACAAAAAAAACCTTGCACTAAATACCAATTCAGTTTTGTACCTGGCTGACATGCTTTTGAATGCAATGTGTGGATATGAACACATGCTCCATGTTTATCTAAAGTCATTTTGCTTATTATATTATCTTTACAGCAAAAGATATTGGCTAATAAATGTATTTTGTGTTATTTACATAACATATATACAACCCGAATTCCAGAAAAGTTGGGACGTTTTTTAAATTTGAATAAAATGAAAACTATACGACTTTCAAATCACATGAGCAAATATTTTATTCACAATAGAACATATATAATATAACAAATGTTTAAATGGAGAAATTTTACACTTTAGTCCACTAAATGAGCTCATTTCAAATTTGATGCCTGCTACAGGTCTCAAAATAGTTGGGACGGGGACAACAAATGGTTGAAAAAGCAAGAAATTTAGAAAGGATTCAGGTGGGAGAACATCTATAGCAACTAATTAAGTTGATATCAGGTCTGTAACATGATTAAAGGGATGTCTTAGAGAGGTAGAGTCTCTCAGAAGTAAAGATGGGCAGAGGCTCTCCAATCTGTGAAAGAGTGCGTAAAAAGATTGTGGAACACTTTAAAAACAGTGTTCCTCAACATCAAATTGCAAAGGCTTTGCAAATCTCATCATCTACAGTGCACAACATCATCAAAAGATTCAGAGAAACTGGAGAAATCTCTGTGCGTAAGGGACAAAGGCGAAGACCTTTATTGGATGCCCGTGGTCTTCGGGCCCTCAGACTACACTGCATCACTCATCGGCATGATTGTGTGAATGATATTACTAAATAGGCCCAGGAATACTTCCAGAAACCACTGTCGGTAAACACAATCCGCCGTGCCATCTCCAGATGCCAACTAAAGCTCTATCATGCAAAAAGGAAGCCATATGTGAACATGGTCCAGAAGCGCCGTCGTGTCCTGTGGGCCAAGGCTCATTTAAAATGGACTATTTCAAAGTGGAAAAGTATTCTATGGTCAAACGAGTCCAAATTTGACATTTTTGTTGGAAATCACGGACGCCGTGTCCTCCGGACAAAAGAAGAGGGAGACCTTCCATCGTGTTATCAGCGTTCAGTTCAAAAGCCAGCATCTCTGATGGTATGGGGGTGCATAAGTGCATACGGTATGGGCAGCTTGCATGTTTTGGGAGGCACTATGAATGCTGAAAGCTATATAAAGGTTTTAGAGCAACATATGCTCCCCTCCAGACAACGTCTATTTCAGGGAAGGCCTTGTGTATTTCAGCAGGACAATGCAAAACCACATACTGCAGATATTACAACAGCATGGCTTCGTCGTAGAAGAGTCCGGGTTCTGAATTGGCCTTGCCTGCAGTCCAGATCTTTCACCTATAGAGAACATTTGGCGCATCATTAAACGAAAAATGCGTCAAAGGCGACCACGAACACTTCAGCAGCTGGAAACCTATATAAGGCAAGAATGGGACCAAATTCCAACACCAAAACTCCAGACACTCATAAACTCGATGCCCAGACGTCTTCATACTGTTTTGAAAAGAAGAGGAGATGTTGCACCATGGTAAACGTGTCCCCGTCCCAACTATTTTGAGACATGTAGCAGGCATCAAATTTGAAATGAGCTCATTTAGTGGATAAAAGTGTACAATTTCTCCGTTTAAACATTTGTTATGTTATCTATGTTCTATTGTGAATAAAATATTGGCTCATGTGATTTGAAAGTCGTATAGTTTTAATTTTATTCAAATTTAAAAAACGTCCCAACTTTTCTGGAATTCGGGTTGTACTTATTGCAGTTTTGAGTAATATTTTGAATTTAGATTTCACTGTTTTGTTTATTTTGAATCTGTTTTTACAAGTGGGTTTAATACATGTCTACAACTACAATAACCAATGTTTATACAAAGTAGCTACACAATGACTATACGGCTTTACTAGTGACTTGTAATGCATTCCTAGCCCCAATACTGCCCTTAATGACTGCATAACCAAGAAAAGGGTTTGGAAAATAATTTGACATTTTGAACGTCATTATCATAACCTAATGGAATGTTAGCAAAACATTCTTAAAACATAAAAAGCTTAAAAGCTCCTGTGCATTCTTCCAAGATGCAAACTCACATACACTGTAAAAAATATTTTCAATATTTGTTATCACAACATATTTTCTTTTGTCAAATCAACTTTATAATAATTTATTTAGTTGAGATAACTTATTATTTTGAATTTCTGATGGTTAAATTAATCTACTTCATTGTATTTAACTCACTTTTTCCAGTTCAATCAACTTAAAATTTTAAGGCAACCCAGGTTACTTACTTTTTTAAGTTAAACCAACAAAAATTTTTTACAGTGCATTAAAATGTGTCGTAGTGATGAGATATGTATGACCTTGTGAGATGCAAACTACATTTATACATTAATATATGAATCATATGAATAGCTATAGCTTAATGAGAAAGCCTAGATGGACATTTCATCTCGGCACTGTAATTAGACACAAAGGCTCATCATCATTGAAAGTCAACATGGCCTTTCTGCTTGCATAATGAATATTTTTAAAAGTGAAAATAGTTGTTTCATCCTGAAACTGTTTGTTTTGTTGCACAAACTCTTTGTAAAATGATAAGGAAATTACATTAGCTAAACACAAATGCTTCATGCACATGCAAACAATGTTTATTTTTTACCTGTGTCTTTGACTACTGTGCGCACATGAACAATGTGAACACTTTTCCTGTTAAAATGCCCAAAAAATAAAAAAAAATATGCATCTTTGTGATTGCTTTGTGATTGTAGCCTTGATGCCAACAGCCCTTCTCATCAGTCCCATTCAGTCTAAGTACGATGGCTTTGTTCATGATCTGGCAACATGAAATCATGAAAATATCCCTCAGTGTGTCACTGTCCAATATTCTGCACTGGAAGAAATATTTTTACAGAGAGCTAAGCAGACAACCGGATCAAGACACTAACAAAAGACAGTGAAAGTGACAGATGGATAGATAGTGACTCTGAAAGAGCAGGATATGGACTGAGAGATAGTGAGAATCAATGAGAAGAAAAGAAGCAGAGGGGAGAGTAGCCAACTGTGACATATGGAGAAACAACAGAGGAAATGAAAGAGGAAAATACAGAGAGAGAGAGAGAGAGAGAGAGAGAGAGACTGTCAGTGTCATTCCTACATAGCACATTATCATGTTCTCATCATGTCTTCATATATTGAATACAACATTAAAACAATTTTCAAACCAGATTACAATTACACAACTGAACATAAATTGTGCATACATAACAAAAGTTAACTTAAGGGTGAATTTGAAACTGATTTGAAACTTTATCATGTCCAATTTATGTTTCAAAGATGTTCAAGCATGTGATCTTTGGAATATTGTTTGAATTGGTACAATATGTTTCACTTTATTATCCCATGAGGCCATAAAACTAATGAGCTGTCATTCAAAAACTTGTTTTGTGTCACTAGAACATTTCATCCTGTCAGATCAAATGATAGAAGCTGGTGTGATATTAAAATTTCAAAAAGATGATTAAAAATATAAAAAATATGCGACATCCTCATGTAAAACCACCCATCAATCTCTTGCACTTTATGAAAATCTTGTTAATTTTCTTGCCAGTGTAGATAATGAAACTTATAATTACTAAATTGTTTGAGCTTGAACGTATTTCTAAAAGTCTGACAAGTTCCTTTAAGGGACGATGAACTGAAAAAAATTAAAATACTGAAATCATTTTTTCACCCTCATGTTGTACCAAACCTGTATGAAGATGCATAAATGTTGGTAATCAAACAGTTGGTGATCATTCACTCTCACTTAAATGGACAAAAAAAGGAGGCGTTTCTCAAATTATCTTCTTGTTTAAAGTCGGCTTGAAATAGAAGTCGCGATTGTCTTTTCTATACGGCGGGACGCGATTTTGTCTGGATTGGTCGATCTTCGCGCAAGTAAACATGTCATCAGAGAAGAGATGTTGAAGAGAGTGAAGGGGAAGTTATTTCAATTAAAGATTACCAAGCACGTGCATTTAAATAATGATGTGCACGCTTTTAACACAAGCATGTCATTTCTTTAAAAAGATTCTTCAGAACAGAAATTAAGTGTTAGCCTATTTCTCAAACCACAAACCTGTAGTGCGGTGATAACAGTTCACTGAATCATACTAAACCAGACGAGATGAATGGAGAATAGTGGAGTGGAAAATATTGTAAAGTGGCTGTAAATATGAGGAGGGTTGATATGTCGAGAACAGATAAATGCTGAGAGGTCAGACATTTAGCCTATAGCCCTATACCGTCATGACCTGGTTCAGCATCAGCCACCCATTATTCCTGTGAAAATTTATATTAGGCTATATATGAAGAGTTCAGATGCAAAAGCCTCTAAATGCCATTTGAAATTTTCTTCTAAAATGATCATTTTCATCAAGCTTGTATATATAAGTTCAGTAATTTCACTTAAATGGCAAATGGTAAATGGACTGCATTTATATAGACCTAATGGCCACCAAAGCGCTTTACATTTGCCTCACATTCACCCATTCATACACTCATTCACACACCGACGGCAATGACGATTACCTATTAATTGTCATTTAAGTGAAATTACTGAACTTAAATATACAAGCTTGATAAAAGTGGTCATTTTAGAAGAAAATTTCAAATGGCATTTAGAGGCTTTTGCATCTGAACTCTTCATATATATATGTTCTTTAACGTCAGGAGATTTGTATCGTACCCTACAATTCAGCTGGGGAAAAAAAGAGAGACATAAAAGAGTAAATTGACCACTGGTCACACAAAACCAAGAGGGGGGATCTAATTGCTTCAATAACAAAACACAAAGATGATTATCCACAATAAAGAAGATCACAGACCCAACACGTGACATCATGGCAACGTATATAGGTCGGTTTGGTTTGTATATCGCAATATATTTATAATTGAAGACGACACGTAGGCAGGCGTGTATCGCATTAATGGTAAGGAAAGTCCCTTATTCTTGTGAGCGGCACATATGAAATGTGTTTCTCCCTCATATCTGCTTCAAGCTCTTGATTGTGGCATTTCTTTGAGGTTTAGAATCCAGTATTACTGCCATTCTTTTGTCTTTTATGAATTTAATAAATAACTCTATCTCGTCTTCTGTCCAATATACCGCACAGCATCTACGTCAGCTGACCTGTAAATGCGCAGAAACTGTTTCCATTGCAGTTTTAGGGTTAGGAAATATTTCTTTTTCTGAATGGCCAGAAAAACCACCTCATGCGAGCGTAAAAACTTTGTTTCCATTGGGCATATTTTCAATTTTCAATTTGTAGGGTAATGGAAAAACTGCTAGGGAACACAGGCAAACAGGAACAGGGAAAACATAACCAAAACAAGATGAAACTAAACAGGGTATTCCAGAAAGCAGGTTATGTGACACTCCTGGGTATATTTAAGGGTAAGTAAGCGGATGACCTCAACATTCGCTTCCAAAAACAGAGGTAACTTTCAGGGTATGTAAGTAGCCATAGCATATCACTCTCTGAACATAACCTGCTCCAGAACAGCTCATGATCAAGGGTTAGTTTACTTCAGAGGTATTCTGAGTTAGTTTGCTTCAGAAGTGTTCAGGGTTAGTTTACTTCAAAGGTGTTCAGGGCTAACAGGTCTGGGGTTAGGGTTAGACCACTAGGAGGCGCCGTCTGGCCCATATATACAGTATATGCGTCTCATATGATGCTAAAGGGTGCCATCATGTGCGTTGGATGTATAAGCGTCAGTATATGACGCCTTGGGATAAGACGCCTTGGGTCATACAGGCTCAAAGACGGCCATTGTCACTGTAGCAGGCCCCCGATCAAGGATGAGACTTTTACTGATGGTTTTATGATGTTTAATCTTTATGAACCGTAATCCGTTCACCTTATTACCAACATAAGAGCTGAAATGTATACAAAAACATGTACTAATCAGCTAACATAGTTCACATTCACATGCGGTCTTACATTTGTGCAAAAACTGGCATATAAACAGACAAAACGATCTTTATCAACTGATTTAACATACCTTTTGCCTCTTCGGAGGGGCCGCTTATCAAAAGGCAAAACAAAGCGCGTAGCTGAAGACCGGAAGTTAACCATTTCAGTACCAAACTTCAAAATAAGAGTCCATCGCTTTTTCGGTAATAAAATACCTTAAATGGTTATTTACAGTCACGATCTTGCGACCAAAGACAGCCAGTGATCATTTAATGATAGTGTCAAAATCTGGCATCATGATCATCTCACAGTGTGTTTGCTGCTACAACAGATACTGACTAGCCAATAAAAATCAACATCCAAGGGCATATTGTTCATCAGGACATGGCGCTAAAACTTAAAACTAGTTTCCTCAAGCTTCATTTGCAAGATTGACATGCCAAGTTGGACGTTTCCCATAGCCTTGACCTCGTCTTGAATTCCTCCTCTCTTTTAGCTCACATAAAAAACACAAGTGCGATTGATCTTGCTGTTTTTGTTTACCACGAGTGCATACTGATGATATTTTATTCTTCTTCTATCT
The DNA here is from genome assembly GCF_016745375.1 of Pimephales promelas. The sequence goes on along the minus strand of NW_024121210.1, from coordinate 304,970 downwards.
TGCATCATATAGCCTACGATTCAATATGTGTCATCATTGTATAGTCCACATGTCACACCCAAGTTTATTCCATGTCACACAGTGTGATTTTTAATTATCTTAAAGGATTACCGAAATCACAGTCTTTAGCAGGCATAAAAGGTTATATGCATAAAAGGCTGAACGAGAACTGAGACATAAAAAAAGAAGCAAAAGGGCATTCATCAATAAAGATGAAGGAAGCTTCTCTGTTCCTTCAGACAAAAGCAAACTCCTGCTGCGTCAATGGAAAATTTCACATCCGTAAGAGCAAAGCATGGATTTCAATAAGGCAGGAGGCGCGAGAGCTGGAGAATATGAGTTTAAAGCAGCTCTCCAGCAGAGAGCAACACATTCAAAGAGCTCAAGTATCCACATGACTTAAAATACCTGCCCACTGAACAGCAGGTTATACCTGAAACGCTCTTAGAAAAGCTCTAATCCCTAATCCCATCGATTTCTGATGTGCTTTCGACTCCATGTCACTGCTTTAATTTCACTTAAAGTGGCAAATGTGAAAAGAGTCATTTTTCATGGATGTAGCCTATATTAAACATCTAGAAAGCCTAATTTTGTACTGAGTGCTTTATATAGACAAAACCCTTTAATTATGCAGTACTGTTAATAAAAAAAAATAAATCATACGATTACTGTAACATCAAATGTCCTAAAATCTGAAAATGTAAATGACAGATCACTCATAAAAAAGAGAAACCCATGTCTTTAAAAAAATAATCGTAAAATGTTGGCATGAATCTCACTTAACACCTACTGGTGAAACTCGAAAAATTAGAACGTTGTGCAAAAGTTATAATTTGGATGATTATGGTTTGCAGGCAGCTTATGAAAACACCAAATTCTAAATCTCAGAAAATTAGAATGTTACATGAAATCAATTAAAAAAAAAGATTTTAAATACAGAAATGTGGGCCCTCTGAAAAGTATAATCATGCGTAGACTTCAGCACATGCATGTGAATAACAACTAATTACATACAGGATGGATGGATGGATGGATGGATGGATGGACGGATGGATGGACTGACTGACAGACGAATGGACGGATAGATGGATGGATGAACAGATTGACAGATGATAGATGGAAGAATGCATGGACGGGTAGATGGATGGATGGACAGATGGACTGACAGACAAATAGATGGATAGATGGATGGATTGAGAGAAAAATGGATGGATAGATGGACGGATGGACTGACAGATGAAAGGATGGATGGATGGATGGATGGACTGACAGACAAATGGATGGATAGATGGATGGATGAACAGAGTGACAGATGGATAGATGGAAGAATGGATGGACGGGTAGATGGATGGATGGATTGAAACTCAATTTACGGATGGATGGACAGATGGACTGACAGACAAATAGATGGATAGATGGATGGACTGAGAGAAAAATGGATGGATAGATGGATTGATAGACTGACAGATGAAAGGATGGATGGATGGATGGACTGACAGACGAATGGATGGATAGATGGATGGATGGACAGATTGACAGATGGATAGATGGAAGAATGGATGGACGGGTAGATGGATGGATGGATTGAAACTCAATTTACGGATGGATGGACAGACAGACTGACAGACAAATAGATGGATAGATGGATGGACTGAGAGACAAATGGATGGATAGATGGAGGGATGGACTGACAGATGAAAGGATGGATGGATGGATTGAAACTCAATTTACGGATGGATGGACAGACAGACAAATAGATGGATGGACTGAGAGAAAAATGGATGGATAGATGGATGGATGGACTGACAGATGAAAGGATGGATGGATGGATGGATGGATGGATGGATGGATGGATGGACTGACAGACAAATGGATGGATAGATGGAGGGATGGACTGACAGATGAAAGCATAGATGGATGGATGGATGGATTGAAACTCAATTTACGGATGGATGGACAGACGGACTGACAGATAAATAGATGGATAGATGGATGGACTGAGAGAAAAATGGATAGATGGACTGACAGACAAATAGATGGATAGATGGAGGGATGGACTGACAGATGGATGGATGGATGGATGGATTGAAACTCAATTTTATATTCAGGCACTTTGGGATTACACACAAACCTGTTGTCAAAGTTTCACTTCTGAACAGAGCAACATCAATCCTGCTCTTGATACTGTTTCATCATCGCACAGAACGCCTGCAGACTGAGTGAGTTTCTAAAGCATCCAGTCCTCGTCACGGACTCAGTGAAGATTCAGATGTCCACTTCAAGGCCATCATCGGTTGGCTTGTTTTGAGACAGTGGTCATAGCACTATAATATATATATATATATATATATATATATATATATATAATTATGACATAGAAAGTCCCAATTTTTGATCTCATAATTAGCATGTCATAACTATGATTGACATAATTTAGAATATTAATGTCTGATGTAGATTTTTTTGATAGTTTGATTTTTTTTTTTTTTTTGGTGGAAATGTTCTTCCTTACAAACTCCACGCCGCTGAAAGGGTATTATTATAAACAGAATTACTGAAATAAACGTTTGCCAGCATAAATCAGCAACTATAGATTTAAAGGTATTCTCTTTGTTGATATTGATCTGTTGTTGTAAAGTATTTTATACATGATGGTTCCCCTTGAAATCGGTATAAACGTTCAGCCACTTGCAGCAGCAGCTGTGCCGTTTAATTGACTGTCTCACACACCATCGTCTAACCACTTAAACATGAACCTTTGGTAGCCTGTTTATATTCAGTCATGCTAAACACTTCCACATCAGCTCTCACAGACTTAAGTGCCTCACATTTCTCCCCTTCAAACATCAATTTTCCAACCATTTGCATAATTACATGTGATAATGCACGTGGAGCTTTGAAAAGAGGAAAATTGGGTTCATTGTCGGGGAAGTCAAATGTCATTGAAAAGAATTAAACCTCAAGATGAGTAATTTAAATATGGTTAATGGCATGATTCATAATTGTGCCTAAAGTACAAACTAATTGGACATAAAGTTTCACTTTAGCAGCTCAAGTGAATATTAAACATATAGGTGAATTATAAATAATGTACCTTTTAAATACTGATAACCAGATGAAATAAACTATCCTTTTTTTACTCCAAAATACTAAAATGGGTTGCAACTTTTCGCTCTGCGCATTGACTTGAGAGGGATGAACAACAATTTTGTCAAATACTCAAAATAAATTGTTTTGTTCAATGCACAAATACTACACAATAAGAATAAAACAAGTCAAACAACAACAAAAAAATGTTGTTGAGTCTTTGTAATACTAACTAGAATTTGAATTTAAGAATTTTAAGAAATTAAAGGGATTTCACCCCAAAACTGGAAATTATGTCATCATTTACTCAACAACTCAAAGTTGTTCCAAACTGTGTGAGTTCATTTTCTCCTGCTGAACACAAACGGATAATAATATTAATACTTTCATATTTTCAAACAATTGATAACCAAAGAGTTGACAGTAGCCATTGACTTCCATAGTAGTAAAAAATACTCTGGTCTGGTTACCAACATTCTGTAATATTATTATTATTTTTTATTATTTATTTATTTTTTTTTATTTTTTTTGACGAGACGTCAAATTCACTAGAGGGACCGGCCTCTAGTGGATTTTCGATGTATTGCAGTTTTTCGCACTTCCGGGTAGGCTTCATTTTTCATTTTTCACATTTTTTAGAATGTTGCCGCTTGAACCAAAGCTGAATTTTCATCATTACTCCAGTCTTTAGTGTCACATGACCCTTCAGAAATCACTTTGATATGCTGATTTGCTGCTCAAGAAACATTTATGATTATTATCAATGTTGAAAACACTCCAATTTTTAGATACTTTATTTTTTTAGGATTATATGATGAATGGAAAGTTCATCTTAATTACAGCACAGGAATGTTAAAGGACAGAATGTTAAAGATATCCCTTGAACTGACTCTGTCCCTGTGGCAGATGTAAACAGCTCAATAAATCACATTTTAATGGATGAGATAAGAAAATATGCTGCTTTTGTGGACCAGTCAATAGATCTGATAAACACCTGAGCAGATGAATGAAGCAATTTTGCTGAAATGATAACAGAATTTTGTGCATTTCAAGTCTGGAGACTATTTCATGTAAAGATTACCTAATCAGTGCATGTCTTTCTGCCTTACCTGCAGTCTCACACTGTCAGCATTGTCCCTTTTAACCAGATTTGTGCTGTTTTGCTATTTGCAAACTGCATCGAACCTTTTCATTTAAATTTGAGTTGGCCGGAGGGCTTTGTGTCCGAGCGACTCTTGGTGACCTAAAAGAAGGGTGTTTCGCTGTGAGATAAGGCTTTTGGCTCAAGGCATCTCTGCGACAATGGAAGCGATGTGCATGGTTTCCAAATTGGTTTGAGGTGGTTTGAGTCTTTCTATCTCTGAGGGCAAATGGCTGTGACTGCATCTGAGCCAAGGATCATGGGATTTGCCAGGAAGGTGTCTGATGTGATTTACAGAAGCCTGTGCTGCCGTTCTATCTTCAGACAATTTCTCGAATCGAATCAGCTCATTAGTGCAGTGCTATCATTTGTTCAGAAGTGAATCTTTGTAAATCTGGACGTGTTCACTGCTCCCTACACACTCAGCAATACAGACGGCACTTGAGTCATGCAAATAAGGGGTTTATGTATACTGATATTATATTACACTTTATTTGGAGTACTTCTTTATTGCACAATGCACATTTTTTAATATTAAGCCTAAAATAACGTAAGGATAGTATGATCACTGTATGATGTCAGTCTTTAAATGCAAGATATTTAAAGTGTACTGGAAGTAGTTCCATTTTAGCACAATCAAATATACTGAAGCACACTCACCTAAAGGATTATTAAGAACACCAGTTCAATTTCTCATTAACGCAATTATCTAATCAACCAATCACATGGCGATTGCATCAATGCATTTAGAGGTGTGATCCTGGTCAAGACAATCTCCTGAACTCCAAACTGAATGTCAGAATGGGAAAGAAAGGTGATTTAAGCTAATTTGAGGCCGGTCTGAGTATTTCCAACCCGATCTCACGGGAATTCGTACGAATTTTACGAGGTGGCTAATTCGTAACAATTTGTACGACCTCACTCGTACGAATTAGTACGATTTAGCTAAATCGTACATATTTTACGAATTAGCCAATTCGTATGAATTCGTACGAATGACCTACCCCTGACCCCGCCCCTAAACATAACCGTCACGTGGGTTTAGACAAATCGTACAAATTTGTACGAGTGAGGTCGTATGAATTAGTACGAATTAGCCACTTTTGAATTACTCGTACGAATTCGTACGAATTGGTCGTGAGATAGGGTAGGTATTTCACAATCTGCTCAGTTACTGGGATTTTCACGCACAACCATTTCTAGGGTTTACAAAGAATGGTGTGAAAAGGGAAAAAACGTCCAGTATGCGGCAGTCCTGTGGGCCAAAATGCCTTGTTGATGCTAGAGGTCAGAGGTGAATGGGCCGACTGATTCAAGCTGATAGAAGAGCAACTTTGACTGAAATAACCACTCGTTACAACCGAGGTATGCAGCAAAGCATTTGTGAAGCCACAACACGCACAACCTTGAGGCGGATGGGCTACAACAGCAGAAGACCCCACCGGGTACCACTCATCTCCACTACAAATAGGAAAAAGAGGCGACAATTTGCAAGAGCTCACCAAAACTGGACAGTTGAAGACTGTAAAAATGTTGCCTGGTCTGATGAGTCTCAGTTTAAATGCCATGGCCCAAGACTGATATGTAAAGCAACCAATCACATTTTGTTTGGTGTCATGTTTAGGGGCTTGACAATATAATTTTGATGTCCCTACAATAACAGACCGGCATGCATCTAATAAATTATTAATTCAAGAACGTTGTGCAAGTTTACTGCAACAATAGAGCTGCAAACTTCACTTGCTTTTGAAAATCCAACATTTAGTTGATCCTGGTAAGTCATGTTGATCATGATCCTCACTGTCATGTTGCTAAACACAACAGCGTTCTTCTTCCACGAGGAGTTTTGTCATCACCGCATTTCTTTCCAGGCGAATTATAAAGAACGTGACACAGACTTCTCCTGGACATTCTATAAAATTCAACCAATCGTGACTTTGAAACTGCTGAAGTGTTTCCATGGATGTGACGTATAAGGCTGAGACTACAGTACATCGGCTGTGGCTTAGAGTAAGTAACCGATCGGCGAGAGTAGCTGATATACTGAACAAAAGGGGAAAAAAAACATTAATTTAATTAAAAAAACGTTTTATTTAGAAAAATACAGACAAAATAATTATAAATAGCAGCAACTCTGGGAGTACAAATGAAGTTTAAAGATATCCAAGAGATGATTTCCATCCGTTTATGGAGCAGGTTTGAGGGGCAGAAGTCTATGAGGAGTTTTCTGCGGATGGTCATATGAGCCCTGGACAAGTTTGTTGGATAATAAAGCAGGAAGGTGGGTGTTTTTATTCTGCGGAGGCAACAGGACTGTTGAACAGCCTAGAGGGGGTGCTGAGATGTTCATTCTGTGATAGGCTGGATGTGGAGGCTGGGAATGATTGGAAAATGATCCAAGCAGGTGGTCTGAGGCTGAGCTTGCAACATGGCAGTTCAGGTGTCTGCCAACAGAGAACACCTGCCTTCAAATAAAGCCATTTCTGCAGTGTCATTCTCTGGCAGACTGTACACAATTCTGCAAAGAGATACAAGATGGTGTTTTATCCTTAAAGTCGTCATGAGACGTTAGTTGCGATAGCCTTCTCATGTTGTGAAAGCCTTCTCATCAGTGAAAGGCTTTTTTGAACAAGAAAAACTTTAGGGCTTTGGTTGTGGCTTGCTATTGGTCGATCTCATGTGAGTGACAGGTTGCCCCGCCCTTGTGACAGTAAACATCATCAGAGAAGAGGGAGGGGAAGCTATTTGTATTACAAGGCACACAAATTGGAAAAAAAAGATGTGCACAGATACATCATCATTTATAATGAATAATGCAATATTCCATAAAAAAATAAGAATTGAGAGATGAAAAAATAACAAAAGCCAGATGGATTATATTAGATACTCACATTTTAAATTTAAATCAAATTTAAAAATGATGTATGGATAATCAAGTGTAGGCCTACCTAAATTGCTTAAGTCCAGAAAGTGTTCATCATGAAATATTATTAACAATATCAAAGTTATTTTTACGTTAACCCAGACTCAAATTAGTCAAATTGTAGTCAATAGAAAAAATACATTTTTAGCGTATTCACCCTTCCAGTAAAACTGTTTATGTGGAAAAAAGACAAAAATTGAGATAAATAAAATGCTTTATTAATTATATTAGTAATATGCAAATATCTACGGTATAATTTATCCAATTAGAGTTGGAATCTGCACTGCAGATGTAGATGCTGACTCCGCCCACTGTGAAACGCGGTGAAAACTGTGATCAAAGCTCCAGAAATATGAGAAAAACGATCTAGTTTTAAGCAATTATTTAGTATACAACAACTAAACGAAGCATATAAAAGTTATTTTAAGTTGAATTAAGTGTCAATTTGAGAAGTATTGTGAAAGAGCATACCTGTTATGGCCTTGTTGATCCTGAACGTCGAGCCAAAGTGTCGAGTCATCCCTCGCTATAGTTCGTGCGTGGTGTAAGTTAATCTGGAGAAAATATTAAGAGAACACTGTTAATTCAGAGGAATCGGTGAGTTGTTGATTTATTTTTCATATATGTGATGAATTACAATGGTGTATTGTATTTCTATGCTAGTTAAAATTAAGTGATATGTTCACTGTATGTGAAGTATGGCCTATGTTGTACTGTACATGAACACTAAATGTTGATGTGAAGAGTATATTGTTGAAACAGGTTAGAAATAAATCTCTAAAAATGTTATCCTGTGTGTAATACAGGCCAGTTTATGTAGAAGTTGGATTTTCTACTGTGATTTACGTGCATGGTGATGAGTATTCATCAAGCCTTGCTGTGAGAAAAGAAAGATGGTGAAGCTCCCGGTGTTCTGTCGATTTTTGCTGCCTTGTCGAAAAATGCTACCGTAGAGCGAATTGATCACAGAATGCCGATTAAAGTCGTATGAAATACAATTCTAAGTTATGAGTAGCTACTGTATACTTTAGACTACTGTTTTTATTGTTAAAACGGTGTGAAAAGTAAAAATTATCATAAAATATTCATCTTTGACTTGTCAAAGTACACCTTTTCTTATAGTAACTGAAACTTTCTGTTATTCCTTTTCAGCTGGCTGACCGTACAAATATGCATATGGTAGTAAGCATTTTTTAAAGGGAAATTATACATTATAACAGGAAAATGTACCTTTTGTAAAAAAAAAAAAAAAAAAAAAAAAAAAACTGTGAGTCTGCACATGCGCATAACCGGTAAGTAGGAAATCTCGATGGGTAGCATGAATTGTCAGAACACCTGACTGAATTTGGATCTTTTACTTCTTACCTTTTCATCCACTTAGTGGTGTCGTTTTCCTTTTGAATTATAAATGGATTGAGGTATAGTTTTCTGAACTGAATTTATCGAATGGACTGAGGTATATTTTTCTTAACTAAAAGTATCGAATGGACTGAAGTGTGTATAATCTTTATTTTTGCAATTTTGTGATCTCATTTACAATTTGTTTTGTATATACACAGATATATCTCTTAAAAGAAGTGTTATTTGGTTACATAAACATATTGTACAATTTTGAGGTAAATTTATGTGAATTGTTACTCTTATTGTATCATCTGGGTTAAAATACTGCATATCAAGATGCTGATTAGACAGCAAGATTATTGCACAGGTGTGCCTTAAGGCCATTGCACACTGAGTCCGAAATTTTCGCAAAAATAAATACAACCTCATGTTATGCCAATCACGCTTGCAAACTGCCTCTGAAACTTTCATCCGTCATAAAAAAAATCGAATCGGGTTCGATTTTCTGAGTTTTTCGCATCTATAGCAAGCAGTTTGAATGGTGTTTTGAAAATTCAGACCCACCGAATCACGAATACGAAAAAACGCATACGAAAATTTCGGACTCAGTATGCAATGGCCTTTAGGCTGTCTACAATAAAAGGCCGCTCTAAAATGTGCCGTTTTCTTGCTTTTAAATCATAAATCATACCGTTGTGGTCTAAAACATAACTGCAATGCTTGCCTAATTCCTCATTATTATAGCTCCACAGGCCCCTTTTCTACCCCTTTTCTGATGTGCGTCTGTGAGCGACCCCTTTCAAAGCGGCCCCTTTAAATAAAAAGGAGTTGCGTCTTTCCCCGCCCGCTCTCCAGGTCGATGAGTTCACGGTCAGTTCAACTCCCCACGTTCGGCCATTATTGTATTTTGATTAGAGATATACGATTATATACGATACCTTCAAAGAACATTTTTATTCACACGTTAATAAAATGTCAACAACAGAAGACTTGTCCATCAAGCCTTACATATTCGAGCCAGAGCAAGCGAGTTGATAAAGACGACGACGACGAACCTGCAGAACAACCTCTTCATATGGATGTATTGGTATGTAAGTTAACGTTAACTGTTTTGTGTTATGAGTGAAAGTCGACTATTTCTTTTGTTAAAACAATAAAACTGACAAGATAAATGACTACGGTCTTATCTTACCACAAAAAAATCTGTATTGCCAATATGATACGTTTAGAAAAGCATCAGAAAACACAGCAGCTAAATGACCATTGATGAAACTCAAGAACAGTAATACTGAAGATGTGTAACGTTACTTCAAAACAAAAACAAAGAAAGACAAAGGTACTGCTAAACCATGACTACCTTGTGTTTTAAGAAAGTAAAGTACTTTATTTTTATTAACGATATTTACAGCTTATCGAAATGCTCTATTCGTCGTCTCCAAAGATAGAAGGAATTTACCTCTCATTCAGACGAAGTCGATCGGCAAACGCTTCTTTATACTGGCGGAGGTTGTTGAAGTGGGAATCCTTCAAGTGCTTCAGGATACTAACGTACATCCAACAACCGAACATTTTGACTTGCACTTGCCCTCTCGTAACTTCTGCATCATTGAGCTCGGACTACAAAATCGGAGCGAGAAATAATAATGGCGGATTGCTCGAAGTGTTGGGCCGGTAGTCAATGTCTTTATTTGGCAGTTCCGCTGCAAATACGGTGACGCACTTGCTCAAAAAACGTCATAGACAACAGAAAAATCTGAACAGGTTGAAAAATATGACCAAAACAGAATATAAAGATATAAACGAAGCACCTGAAGAGAATAATTTCATCTTTTCTGTACTTATAAACACTCCAAATATACAACAAAATGCATTTAAGGGCTAAAAAAGTGGATTTTGCATGATATGTCCCCTTTAATGGAGTTTGCTTCTCAAGTAAATGTGTCTAGATTTAAGAATGTTCAGATATTTGTATTGGAAGACACAAAAATACTGAGGAATAAATATTTTTTTGCTGTGCATATTGGGCAATCAGCGGCCAGATCAAACCAACAACCTTCTGGTGACCACTTAAAAATAGTTGTCCTTCAGTCTATTGCCTGGAAAATGAACCTGAAGTGGGTGAACTAGAGGACGCTTCTTCTAAGACAGCACGTCCCACTTTTCAAGGTCCCTGTAGAAATTTTGTCAGAGCTCTTGTTGACTAAAGGCTTCGTGCTGCTGGAAGTATCTCTGCAGTCTTTGGAGAACGCACTGGGGTTTCTGGAAGGAATCCAGGCAGTGCATATACTGTACGAGGACTTTGTTCTTTGGATTGTCAGAGATCTCAGTTTATCTTTGATCACGAGAAAAGCGTCCGCTGACTTTCCTGGAGCTCTGGTCCCCAGTGCGATCAGACCACGAGCTATAAGCTTGTTCTGAAGCACGCCCCTCTGTTGATTCAATTTGTGGTGTCTGCATGAATAGGCAATGCCACAAGGGGCTTAGAAAGGTATTACATTTTTCTTTCAGAAGAAGCTTGATCACTAGAGGACTGTCAGAACAGACTTGATGGCACCTCGGGGACATGTTAATAGTCTCACTGGCAGCGGGATGGTTGACTTCAACTGTCCTCACTCATCAGCCGGACGGTCATCATCCAACTCCAGTACCCTCAGTTTAATGCAGCACTTTCAAAGGCTCGTCTGGAGAATTCTGTGGCTTGCTGCTATTTTCAGCATTGCTCCGTCCTGTGAGATGCCTTTCTAAGGGAGCGACACATTTAAAATGAAACCCCACAAATGACTGACTTAGAAGCATCTATGAAATGCTTTGAAGTAAATGTGTTCGTAATGCTATAGGCAGTGACGGTGCTACACAAATTAGTTGATTTCAATGGAGTTTAAAGGGTAACTCCACCCATTTGCATTAAGCTTTCCATTTATACTATTGAATGGTCGTGCAACACTCTCTCGTTTTCCCCTGAGACGAGAGAAATCCGCTATTTACCTTTTTCCACTCACTCCTAATGACGCAAAAATCGTAATTTTGTCTCATTGTAGGAGGAAGTGTAAGAGAGGGGGATTTCTGTAAAGACTACAAGCACTAGATCCCACCCTTTCAACCCCGCCCATAGGGGGTTGGGCCTAATGCGCTAACAGACCAATCACAGATCAGTGCCAGTGCGTTTGATATCACCGGCAGAAACTTTTTGAAAATATGGACGAAGGTACTGAACACTCATACGGATGCATTATGGAGGATTGGGATTACACATAGTGTCGGCCATCTTTTTTGGAAGCTAAGCTAGCAGGCTCTTGTTCTGTGGAGAAAGCCGAGGAATCGGGGTTACCATCCTCTTTTTCCCGGACATGTTCGGGATTCAGCTTTTGCTTTCTGCAGTCGCCATTCATTGTTTACATGCACAGCTTTTGTTTCAATCTAACTAAATCTAATTGGTGGATCTGAATGTAGTGTTTACGTGAACGCTAAACAAGTAATCGGTTGATGTGTGTTTTAACATTGCTAAGAAAATTCTCGCTCCTTCGTGAGAGATACGAGACCGGTGCGTCTAACAGGTGTCGCTCATTGGTAATCCCGCCACTGGCCTCGCGCCGTTCTCCCGCGGCCCTCACTCGTCCCGCTCGCCACAGTAAACATGATGAATGGCGACTGTAGAACGCAAAAGCCGAATCCCGGACATTTTGGCCGATCTCGAAACACATTTTCGGGCAGACTCATCACTAGTAGTCTAGACTTGTTGTTTAACTACTGCGCTCTGTTACCAGTAGGCGTGGCCTCCTAGGGTAGCGAAGCTAGTGCATTCTGGGGGTTGTTGTCTTTCATCCACATAAGCCAAAAACACATTTTCTGGCATTTCTCAGTCTAAAAAGCTCCAAGTTAAAAAAAAAATGACCCGTTTTAAATACACATTCATCCTTCCAGAAGTGGAGTGACCCTTTAAGCTAACAACTCAATAAATGCAGTACATAGCATGCACATTTTGACTAAAGAAGTCAATTTTAATTAGATTAAATAGTATTATCAATAGTCAATAGTGGTATTGAATGAAATATATTATTTTCCTTTGCCTCTATCACATGGCAGAAACTCAATTCATTTAGTAGACACGGTCAAGACGATCTGCAGTTCAGACTGATCAGAATGCAGAAGAAAAATGATTTAAGTGTTTTGAGCGTGGCATGATTGTTGGTCTGAGTGTTTCAGAAACTGCTAATCTACTGGGATTTTCACACACAGCCATCTCTAGGGTAACAGAGAATGGTCCAAAAAAGAGAAAATATCCATTGAGCGGCAGTCCTGTGGGTGAAAATGCCTTGTTGAAGCCAGAGGCCAGAGGAGAATGGCCAGGTTCAACTGATGGAAAGGTGACAGTAACTTAAATAACCACACATTCACCGAGGTCTGCAGAAGAGCATCTCTGAACACACAACAGAGAGAGCTACAGCACTGAAGACACACACTGGTGTTACTCCTGTCAGATAAGAACAGAAACTGAGGCTACGATTCACTAAATTAGACAATTGAGGATTGGAAAACCGTTGCCTGGTCTGATGTAATCGATTTCTGCTGCAACGTTCTGATGATAGGGTCAGAATTTGGTGTAAACAACATGAAAGATCATGGATCCATCATGCCTTGTCTCAACGGTTCAGGCTGCAGGTGGTGTAATGATGTTTTGTGTATTTTCTTGGCGCACTTTGGGCTTTTACCAATTGAAAATTGTTTAAACGCCACAGCCTACCTGAGTATTGTTTCTGACCATGTCCATCCCTTTATGACCCCAGTGGACCATCTTCTGATGACTACTTCCAGCAGGATAATGGGCCATGTCACAAAGCACATCTGAAACTGGTTTCTTGATCATGACAGTGAGTTCACTAAACTCAACAGGCCTCCACAGTCTCCAGATCTCAGTCTAATTGAGCAGATTTGAGATGCGCTGGAACGGGAGATTTGCATCATCGACAAATCTGAAGAAACTGTAAGATGTGATCATGACAATCTCTGAATAATGTTTCCAGCAGTGTTGTAGTCGAGACCACCTCACTCGAGTCCGAGTCGACACCGAGACCAGAGAGAGTCGAGTCCGAGTCAAGACCAAGTCCATAGAGAGTCGAGTCCGAGACGGTCGAGTCCGAGTCGAGACCGAGACCAGAGAGAGTCGAGTCCGAGTCAAGACCGAGTCCATAGAGAGTCGAGTCCGAGTCGAGTCCGAGACGGTCGAGTCCGAGTCGAGACCGAGACCAGAGAGAGTCGAGTCCGAGTCAAGACCGAGTCCATAGAGAGTCGACACCGAGACCAGAGAGAGTCGAATCCGAGTCGAGTCCGAGACCAGAGAGAGTCGAGTCCGAGTCAAGACCGAGTCCATAGAGAGTCGAGTCCGAGTCGAGTCCGAGACCAGAGAGAGTCGAGTCCGAGTCAAGACCGAGTCCATAGAGAGTCGAGTCCGAGTCGAGTCCGAGACGGTCGAGTCCGAGTCGAGTCCGAGACGGTCGAGTCCGAGACCGAGACCAGAGAGAGTCGAGTCCGAGTCAAGACCGAGTCCATAGAGAGTCGAGTCCGAGTCGAGTCCGAGACGGTCGAGTCCGAGTCGAGTCCGAGACGGTCGAGTCCGAGACCGAGACCAGAGAGAGTCGAGTCCGAGTCAAGACCGAGTCCATAGAGAGTCGAGTCCGAGTCGAGTCCGAGACGGTCGAGTCCGAGTCGAGTCCGAGACGGTCGAGTCCGAGTCGAGTCCGAGACGGTCGAGTCCGAGACCGAGACCAGAGAGAGTCGAGTCCGAGTCAAGACCGAGTCCATAGAGAGTCGAGTCCGAGTCGAGTCCGAGACGGTCGAGTCCGAGTCGAGACCGAGACCAGTGAGGGTTGATTGCCTAATTTACTTTTATTTACTTAGAGAAATCCTTTTTTTTTTTTTTTTTTTTTACTGAATTTACTTAGAGTTTAATAAATCAGTTTAGGGTAAAAAGGCCACATAGTAGGTGGTGTTAAAAGTAATTTTATTACAATTTGTCATGCGCAGTTGCGCACTAGAAAATCACCAATCACTGGGCGCGTCAATCAATTTAAAGAAATATTTTATTAACATACATTAATAATCATGAAAAATATTTTTAATTGAACTCGAGTGGACTCGGGAATAATTCCGAGTCCTAAAAAAAAAAATGTTCGAGTACGAGTCAATTCCGAGTCCAAATGAACACGAGTCCATGACAAGACCAAGACCATTAAAATATGAGTCGAGTCCGAGACGAGTCCGAGTCTCGAGTACTACAACACTGGTTTCCAGCACCTTGTTAAATCTCTGCCACGAAGAAGTTCTGAAGGCAAAAGGGGGTCCAACACGGTACTAGCAAGGTGTACCTAATAAAGTGGCCGGTCGGTGTGTGTAAAATAACTTGAAACACTAGTTTGCTGACAGTTTAGCATCTTATTTTTCTCTTCTTAATGAAAAACGTACAAAAACAATGAACTTAAACTGTAAGTCTCTGAAGACGAAAACAAAATAATCAATAAATGTCTCAGTGTAAACTTAGTTACAAAACTAATATTATAGCTCAGGCAAACACCTGCTCTCTCAAAACACACACAAACGGACAAATGTGTTTAGCAGAGCTGTTAAAAGCATGGTTCGTTTTTTTCTCTTTAAGATTGAATTTCATAAAGCTTTTCCGGGTCATTTTTCACCTACAAATAAAACAAAACATTAATAAAAATATGTTGCATAAAGACAAGGCCTATTTTTTAGGACCAATAACAAGTTATGTTATTTTTTTGCATTGTGGCATTACAATTAAGTTCATCCTCCATTTGACAAATTGATCATTCTAATTGTTAAAATACTTACATATACATAGATTATACTTGTATTTGTTGTACAATCATAAACACATTGTATTATACACTCACCGGCCACTTTATTAGGTACACCTGTCCAACTGCTCGTTAACACTTAATTTCTAAGCAGCCAATCACATGGCGGCAACTCAGTGCATTTAGGCATGTAGACATGGTCAAGACAATCTCCTGCAGTTCAAACCGAGCATCAGTATGGGGAAGAAAGGTGATTTGAGTGACTTTGAACGTGGCATGATTGTTGGTGCCAGAAGGGCTGGTCTGAGTATTTCAGAAACTGCTAATCTACTGGGATTTTCGCGCACAACCATCTCTAGGGTTTACAGAGAATGGTCCGAAAAAGAAAAAACATCCAGTGAGCGGCAGTTCTGTGGGCGGAAATGCCTTGTTGATGCCAGAGGTCAGAGGAGAATGGCCAGACTGGTTCGAGCTGATAGAAGGGCAACAGTGACTCAAATAACCACCCGTTACAACCAAGGTGGGCAGAAGAGCATCTCTGAACGCACAGTACGTCGAACTTTGAGGCAGATGGGCTACAGCAGCAGAAGACCACACCGGGTGCCACTCCTTTCAGCTAAGAACAGGAAACTGAGGCTACAATTTGCACAAGCTCATCGAAATTGGACAATAGAAGATTGGAAAAACGTTGCCTGGTCTGATGAGTCTCGATTTCTGCTGCGACATTCGAATGGTAGGGTCAGAATTTGGCGTCTACAACATGAAAGCATGGATCCATCCTGCCTTGTATCAACGGTTCAGGCTGGTGGTGGTGGTGTCATGGTGTGGGGAATATTTTCTTGGCACTCTTTGGGCCCCTTGGTACCAATTGAGCATCGTTGCAACGCCACAGCCTACCTGAGTATTGTTGCTGACCATGTCCATCCCTTTATGACCACAATGTAACCAACTTCTGATGGCTACTTTCAGCAGGATAATGCGCCATGTCATAAAGCTGGAATCATCTCAGACTGGTTTCTTGAACATGACAATGAGTTCGCTGTACTCAAATGGCCTCCACAGTCACCAGATCTCAATCCAATAGAGCATCTTTGGGATGTGGTGGAACGGGAGATTCGCATCATGGATGTGCAGCCGACAAATCTGCGGCAACTGTGTGATGCCATCATGTCAATATGAACCAAACTCCCTGAGGAATGCTTCCAGCACCTTGTTGAATCTATGCCACGAAGAATTGAGGCAGTTCTGAAGGCAAAAGGGGGTCCAACCCGTTACTAGCATGGGGTACCTAATAAAGTGGCCGGTGAGTGTAAGAATCTAATGAAATTAATTGAGATTATAAAACTAATAGTATGATAAGTAAGGCTACACTGTGGGAAAATGTGCGTAATCGTCATTAAAAAAAAATGAACAAATTTTTTTTTTGTTAAATATTGGAGGAAAGTATAAAAGACATGTAAATGAAATTATTTTTACAAACCTGATTCATTTGAGGTTAGAAAAGATCACATAATTTTTACAGTACAAAACCATGATTCTCCAAAACCTCTATCCAGAATAACTGCAGAGATCAGCTGGGAAACATAATCATATACAATAACTAGCTGTAATAGTACACACACTCATGGCCCTATGACATCACTTCCTTCTGCTCAGTGTGCTAGAAGTCTAACAGGTTTGAGTCGGCTTTCCTCATGACGATGTAAAACGGCATTTGGTGGCCGAACACTTCCTGAGATTTTCTGTCTGATCGTGATAGTTCTCTAAGAAGAGGGTCGTTCAGTGTCCGTCTGTGCTTTTGATTGGTCGAGAGTCACTTAACGGAGTTTCTTTTCCTCCTTCTTTTGTCTCTTCTTCTACTTTAACATCTTTCTTGCAGTTTATCTCGTCACCCTGCTCTTCCTTCTTTCGTTTCTTTGGGACAGCGTGTTTATTTTCCTCTATCTTCAGCTCGATCTTTACTTCCTTTTTCCAGGCTCCGAAGGGGAGGATGTCCAGGTCTCCACCTGAGCTTTCACACAGCGTCGGCCCCGCCCACTCGGGAACATCCAATCCCAGCAGCTTCATCAACTGACCCATGACCTCATCTACGTAGCCATGGATACACAGGTGGGCATGCTTGTCCTGCAAAAAACAAGTAGCACTGTTAAGTAAAAACAACCCGAGAGATTTTAAAGGAACAGTTCACTCCCTTTCGCTCCCTCTCTCCTCCCCCATCATGAGTGGACACACCCCCGTGCTGCTGATTGGCTCACTCTCTCTCCTCCCCCATCATGAGTGGACACACCCCCATGCTGCTGATTGGCTAACTCTCTCTCCTCCCCCATCATGAGTAGATACACCCCTGTGCTGCTGATTGGCTCACTCTTCTCTCATCCCCCCAATCATGAGTGGACACCCCCCCGCACTGCTGATTGGCTCTCTCCTTCCCTTTCATGAGTAGACACACCCCCGTACTGCTGATTGGCTCTCTCCTCCCCTATCATGAGTGGACACACCCCCGTACTGCTGATTGGCTCTCTCCTCCCCTATCATGAGTGGACACACCCCCTGTGCTGCTGATTGGCTCACTCTTCTCTCATCCCCCCAATCATGAGTGGACACACCCCCGCACTGCTGATTGGCTCTCTCCTCCCCTTTCATGAGTAGACACACCCCCGTACTGCTGATTGGCTCTCTCCTCCCCCATCATGAGTGGACACACCCCTGTGCTGCTGATTGGCTCTCTTCTCTCATCCCCCCAATCATGAGTGGACACACCCCCGTACTGCTGATTGGCTCTCTCCTCCCCTTTCATGAGTAGACACACCCCCGTACTGCTGATTGGCTAACTCTCTCTCCTCCCCCATCATGAGTGGACACACCCCTGTGCTGCTGATTGGCTCACTCTCTCTCATCCCCCCAATAATGAGTGGACACACCCCCGTGCTGCTGATTGGCTAACTCTCCTCCCCCATCATGAGTGGACACACTCCCGTGCTGCTGATTGGCTACAATCCAATCCCCTTTTTTAACAGTTTCTCAGAAATCGCTTACTGCGCCTTTTAGAGTTTAAATCAACTCAAATGTAAATTCCCCTGAATAAATGGAATTATTTTTAATAAATCTGAAAAATCATACACATTATGGTTAAAAATTTGGGGGTCCCTTATTTTTTTTTTTTTTTTTTTGAAGAAATGAATACTTTTATTCAGCGAAAATGCATTAAATTAATTAAAAGTGACAGCAAAGACTTTAATAACGTTACAAAAGATTTCACTTTCAAATAAATCTTTCTATTCATCAAAAAATGAGCAGCAAATCAGCATATTACAATGATTTCTGGAGGATCATGTGACACTGAAGACTGGAGTAATGATGCTTTGATTAACATGAATAAATTACATTTTAAAATATATTCAATTAGAAAGCAGCTATTTCAAATGATAATATTTCTAAATATTACAGTTTTTACTGTATTTTCTGATCAAATAAGTGTAGTCTTGGGTAATCATAAAACTTCTTTCAAAAACATTTAATAATTCTTTCTAAACACCCCAAACTTTTGAACGGTAGTGTATGTGCTCCTTAAAAAAATGAGCTAGATTACCGACATTAAAAAAAATTGCCCAAGAAACGTCAAATTCTATTCCTTCACATGCTAAGAAGCTATAATACCATAAACTCCCCCTCCCAAAATCTGACATGTGGAATAACACGTTGTATATATGTCAGGCATTGAATTTCAAACAAGATTTATAGAAAATAAATCCAATTTGGGAACTGGGATGTTGACGAACTGGAAGCTACGAGGTAAAAATAACCTTCAGATGAAACATGACTCAAACAGGGGCCGATAACAACACGTCTTAAAATTAATAGGATTAACCCATTTAAAACATTCCAGCCACATGATGAGATCAGAAAGGAAACGACAGACTGACGATACAAGCTTAAGACAAAATTCATCTGACTATTTGACGAAGCTAAAGCTTCTTAATCAGAGTTGTTAAAATATGAATGAATGGTCAGAAAGGATTTAGCGCAGCTGTGCTTTTGAAGGACACTAATCCGAGCGTGTGTGAGGCTGTGTGCTCAGAGCTCACACGTGCTGGCAGAACTCAAACTACAATGTATTTGTACAAGCGTGTGTACTTTTGTAAAAGGCTTTGAGCTGCACTGAAACCGATTCTTATACACTACCGTTCAAAAGTCGATATTGATATGAAGAGATTGATATGATTGTTTTTGAAGTATATATATATATTTTTTATTTCACATGTGTTTTGTTGATATGTCTGTTTTTGTTTTTGGATTGTATTTGTCTGTGTTAGGGGACAACGGATGGAAATTAGCATTGTGCTAAATCCGGCGTATTTACGTTCGACTATGCTTGTACGTTCATTAATATGCATTGTCCCATCTAAATAAATAAACAAATAAGTCTCTTCTGCTCACTCACTGCATATACTTGATCAAAAATACAGTGAAAACATTATTATAATTTAAAATGAGCATTTTCTACAGTATTGTGACTATTTCAAAACGTAATTGTTCCTGTGATCAAAGCTGAGTTTTACTCCAGTCTTCAGTGTCACATGATCCTTCAGAAATCACTCTAATATGATGATTTGCTGCTCAAGAAACGTTTCTGATTATCATCAATGTTGAAAACAGTTGTGCTGCCGCTTTATATTTTTGTGGAAACAATGACGCATGTTTTAGTTTAGTTTAGTTTACTTTATTGTCATTCAAACATGTTAGACATGAAGGAACGAAATTCGTCTCCCAGGTCCGGCAGCGTAATACAGAATAAATAACAATTCAATTCTCAGATAAACCCAATAAAACGTATAAAATAGATTATATATATTACATTAAATATCCTAACCATAAAAACAATCAAAAACCATAACCCATCTGACTATAATCATCATAAAAGTGTCATGTGCAGTAGCAGCAGTAGGCATTTTCAGGATTATTTGATGAATAGAAAGTAAAAACAGCATTTATTTGAATTAGATGTCTGAATAGATGTCTTTGAATGAATTAAATTATGGAATAATTGTTAAAAAATAAATAATATAGGCATATTTGTGGAAAAATATCTCATATTTGAGTTAAAAAAAAAACTTTTATTTGTTTTCTTCTTAATTGTCCTTAAAATAGTGGTAAAGAGTGGTAAACAGTGCTGCTGATGTGGTGGCTTGTAAATCCACTTGTGGATAAGAAAGGAGGAAAGAGCCACAAATGGAAATATTTTTGATATTATTAGCTCATAAAAGCGACGCAGTAAAAACAAGCGCGCAAGTTCATTGTTGCATAGCAACGACAGACGCCATGGGAGAGCAAGCGCTTGAGAAAGCGTTGCAAACTGCGCTCTCCATGATGATGAGGAAGTATTAGCAAGGAATTCATTGATTTCTAGCCCTTGCATTAGCTTCACTACTAGATATATTTATGGAGATGACAAATAATAAGCCGGCTAAACGGTGAACAGATAATGGGCCAGATACGAGTCTATTTTTGCTGCACTGCTCATGCTTCATTAAAAGTGAAAGCACACTTTTGATGGACAAAAAATTAATGATTTCGCACAAAAAGTGCCCAAAATGCACAGGTTTTGCATGTCTAGTGTGTTTTAACAAGAACTGCAGCAGACTATGCCAGAAAAGAAAATTACCCATTTAAACGAGTTTTTATTATTGAGTTTGGGTAAAAGAATATGGGGTTTTATATAAATAAAAATCATGGAAGTCTGCTGAAGATGGAAGAGCAGAGGAGGGGAACAGGAGAGGAAGAGCAAGGGAAAATGAGAGATCTGGGTGTGGGGGGTCCCATAAGATTATCTTGTGCCGGGCCCAGGCAAGACTTGTCAGCTGTCCTGGCCTTTAGTGTCCCATTTGAACATTTGAATGCACCCTTACTGAATAAATGTAGTAATTTCTTTAAAAATCTTGAGGACCTCAAATTTTTGAACAGTAATCAGTCCCTCCAGAAAAACGCGATTATGCGATCGCTGAATTCAATGCAAAATCAGCCAAAGTCCGCATATTTATGCGGGGGCCGCATTTTTTTCAAATACGCCGCACTTTCGCCGCATAAATTGCCGATTTCCTTGCAAAATATGCGGGGTTTGCATAATTTCATAATCCTCGCATTTTCGTTGCAAAAAAAAGTCACGTGTATTTTAGTAGAAAGTTAAAAAATGTTCCGTTTGCTTCACACAAGAGCAGCCATTTCCCCCTGTTTCCATGGGAACGTTATGAAGTGACGCAATTACGCGACGCCGGACAGACTCACGGAGGCGATTGACATCTCACAAATCGAACTCGTATAACTGTCTCACACGTTCTACCGTCACATCGTTACTTAATAAACAACATAAGATAAAAGAAGTAGCATCAAACAGAAATTACCCGCACACATGGGGTGTTTGAGGCGCACAAAATATAACACTGCAGAGAGTTCAACAGGGAGCGCGCAGCTCTTAAAGGGGCCACACCTTATTTACACTCTTACAGTCTGAAATAAAACAAGATGAGAAATTAAATATTCCCAGCACTTTCTATGATGTAGTATGCTTGCTTATCAAAGGAAGTAATAAGAAATGACTCTTACATTAGCCTAGTGAGAACAGGATGTTGGGGCAATCACTGAAAAAGAGAAATCTTTTTCATCAAACCGCAATTTTTGCAAGTTCTCTCAATTTTTGCAAATTCCTGCAATTTCATCGCATAAAATTGCATAAATATCGCATTTTTAAAGAAAACGGGCCGAGCAGGCTAATCAATCAATTTTTGCCCTCAACAATCACAAAAAAACTCCGCGTTTTTCTGGAAGGACTGAATACTATTATGGTAAATGTTATATATAAATCGCACATTTTTTCACAAATTTTTGGAAATTACCACCACAAAATCAGTCATTTTGATCGCAAAAATCACAAAAAAAAAATCGTGAAATCCTGGAGGGACTGAGTAATGTTAGTAACTATTGTCATACAAACAGTGCTCCTCGAGTGAGATTTGACAATTCATTTCAAAAGTCAAAGCTTTGTGCATTTTGAGTGAGACGTACATGCTTTGTAGGCTGAAGGTTGACAATAACCAGCTTTCCTCCCGTGCGTTTGGTTAGGAGAGGAAGATCTCCACTGGGTTTAATTTGAAGAGATGTACCCAAGGTCAAGGCCAGGTCAGCTCGCCTGTGAAGAGAAAACAACAGACCCCATCAGCCGATATTGTGTCTCTCAGGATTGGGGAGTAGGTTCATTCACATTAGTCTCAGAGTCATAATGTACACACAAATGTCACGCTTCTGGAAGTGTGACTGTCCTTTTAATGGCCTTTTCCTGCCTCATTAAGACCAATAAAAGGCTTAATTCTTCAAGTGGTCATTATGTAAGCAATTAGGTACGAGAGGCTGTGTTTGTCGGGAATAAGTCACGGCTGAAGGGTGATGTTAGCTTCAATGAACAATATCAATGAGAACCTCTGTTTGTGTGGCTGAGAGTGGTTGCTAGGGGGATTGTGTAGAGATACATAGAACCGTTGGGTGAAGTGCTGTCATTGACCAATCAGAATCAACCGTTTCATAAACCGCAACTAAACTATCTAATCACAAACAATCTGTTTCAATATCGTTTCTTCTTTGATTTCATTCATCATCATTTATTAATTAACTCCAAGGCAACATAAATAAAATAGGAAATTATATTTCACATAAAGAAAGAATTAAGATGTTTTGGACTGTTGTCATGACAATACTGTAATGGGCAACAAAAAAAATCCCGTTCTCATTTTTGCAAAAAAAAAAAAAAAATAATAATAATAATAAATTGTACTGCTTTTCAATGTCTAATATTATTTGATAATAGCTAGATGTCCTTTTTTCCCCATTTATTTTTAGTTCAGTTTTAATAACTGTCGTACTTGAAACAAAAAAAATTAGTTTAGTAACTTGGTTTTCATCTAATATTAATATATAATTTGATTTCAGTCTAATTTCAATTAATAAAACAGTTTTAGTTAAAAATAACCTGCCTCTAACCTGCTGTTTTAAATAATAATACAACATTACAGTATTTAAATGTTAACACAGTATGCGGGCGTACAAGGTGCGAATTCTGACGGTCGGAAGATCGTATGTCCACGCACACTTTACGAGTGAGTTTAAACATATTATTTTAAATGAAACATTATGGTAATGAGAATTAGATGATGACGTGCTAATAAAAAATAATAAAAAAATGTCACAATGCAGAAAATCTTACATTTAAACTAATATAGAAAGTATATGGTAAGGTAGAAGAAATTGTTATGGTAAAGCTAAGATTTAAAAATGAATACAGAAAATTCTGAAACAAGTGAAATGGGTACTAGATGTACTAGACTGTACAAAGATGTACAAGCTCAAGAACCTTGTTCCTGTAATCACAGTTGAAATCTCTTTATCAGAACATCATTAACTTTATGAAGCTTCAACAGAAAAACATTCACATTTAATGAAATATTCAAAGAGCTGATTATCCTGCACACAAGATAATGAATACTGATTCACTAAAAGCTCCATTAATTCTCCATTAACTACTGTAACTTAGGCAAAGAATCACTTTCTATACACGACTAGAAGAAAGAGATCGACTGAAAAATCAGACCAATTAATAGCAAGAAAAAAGAAATCCAGTCATCTTTCAAAGTGAATTATTGCAGTCTTCTAAAGAAACCGCAAGTGACCTTTGTCTGAACAGGAGCTGGTAGGAGTTTGATTGGTTTTCTCATGTGGTCGGAGTACACTCATCGTGCTCGTCCTGATTTCACCTGAACACAACATCAATCCCAGAATACTGTGTTTCCACTGTGAAACCTACATGCTTAGACATGCTTTTACCTAAAACACATTTGAAGGACATGTCTATGTAGGTGTGGTCACATTTCAAATTTGATATTTTTTTTGTGTCGCATCTATTGCAGGGTTGCCAACTTGTGAGTTTTTCTCGGTAGTCACTTGGGATATTTAAACATTTTCTTCATTGACTTTCTGGGCCGTCAAGAGGCAGTCCCTTAGGCAGTCTATGTGGTAGTTATACAGCTCTCAAATTTAATCAAAAATATCTTCATTTGTGTTCCGAAGACGAACGAAGGTCTTACGGGGTTGGTACAGCATGGGGGTGAGTAATTAATGACTTAATTTTCATTTTTGGGTGAACTAACCCTTTAAGTGAGCGTGTAGGCGGCTACAGGTCGGCCAATCTGGTTCTGTCCGTTAAAAATAACTAGTTAGTTAATAACAGTTTCAGATGCAGCTTCAAATGTCTTTAAACGACACCAGACGATGAATAAGGGTCTTATCATGGGAAACGATTCTTAAAAGCTTATTCCAAAAATGTAACTTTTATAAGGACAAATGCTAGCCTTGCTCTATTCTGTGAGGCGCGTTTGTAACGTCACGTATTACGTAATTACGTTCAAAAGGTCACGGGCGACGTAGCCGGAAGTACAGAATCAAAATTGTCCGACATCGTTGTTTTTCCTTTTAATTCCTTTTTTTGTAAACGGTGTTTGAGTTAGTTTGCACGTTCAACCTATGCGTTCAACTTGTAAACACTCTGACTCTGTACTTTCGGCTACGTCGCCCGTGACCTTTTGAACGTAATTACGTAATATGTGACGTTACAAACGCGCCTCACAGAATAGAGCAAGGCTAGCTTTTGTCCTTAGAAAAGTTACATTTTTGGAATAAGTTTTGAAATAACCGATCGTTTCGCATGATAAGACCCTTATTCATCGTCTGATATCGTTTAAAGACATTTGAAGCTGCATCTGAAACTGTTATTAACTGTCTTTTGGACCTTGAACCATCCGGTTCCCATTGAAGTCCATTATATGGAGAAAAATCCTGGAATGTTTTCATCAAAAACCTTAATTTCTTTTCGACTGAGGGAAGAAAGACATGGGCATCTTGAATGACATGGGGGTGAGTAAATTATCAGCAAAAGTTTTTTCAAAAGTGAACTAATCCTTTAACGCAAACTCTTGACAGCTTAAACAAATGAACGTACGTATTACATTCAATGAATCAATGGAGGAACTCAAATTATAAACGCATTACAAAATAGAAGGGGAAAAAACATATTCAAGGTAACATTTTTTTCCATCAAACTCCAGTGGATTTTACAAGCATGTGTGGAAA
Organism: Pimephales promelas; assembly: GCF_016745375.1. Next base: position 279,496 of record NW_024121210.1, on the reverse strand, counting down.
CCCAGAGGACAGTCACGGGTCAGATGTGCTGCAGGTGTTGTGGGATGTTTTGTATATGTGCGTGTCTAGACAGCAATACGTTCACCATAATACGATTTAGCTGGGTCTGGTGCTGTTGATATAATGATGAAGACTGAGAATCACAAGGAAATCTGGTTCATATTAATACTTTGTAAGGAAGCACTTTCACAATCTAATAAATAAAACTGAAAATGACACATTTTAATTGCAACCCGAAGTGAGGTCAAGTTTACAATGCATCACTGCCAGAACACACTGTAGCAGTTTGGCTATATAAATCAATGAATAAAATGTCCAAAACTCATTTTAATTTAGCGATACCTTGACCTAAATCATGATTCATATCTCTGTACATTCCAGGGGATGCTTTAAAATCGGCATGTGATTGCAATTATCTCACGCTCATCTTTTCTTCTGTATATTGAAGTTTATCTAAGTCAAACAGATTGATTTAAAATGTGCATGGATAAATCATTTATTATAATAATATAACAATAACCATTCCATTCTGTCATTTTAAATCAATTTTTTCCACGTCCAAATTTTTTATTTTTCTTTACAAATCATCTGCAGTCCAATCAACACAATGACCTTGTCGTGAAATCACAGCAAGCATCGCTGTCACGATTCCCTGAGATTACCACATAAATTGTTATTTTAGTATCATTGGATACTACTAGTATAGTTTTTATTAATATTTTGAATTAGTTGAAAATATTTTCATATTTCCCCTTATCATTTCAACAAAAACTTGAGTAATTTAGTTGTTTTAACTATTTTTTTAGTATGTTTATATGCTTTTAAGTTCAGTTTAAGTTTTAGTTATGTTATTACATCAAGTAATTGCGTTTTCTAAATTCAGCTGTCAATCACCAAAGGAATGTGCTCAATCTTCCTGTGGTCCTGTAAGTGCTGCTTGCACACCGTTCTTGATTCCCTTAAATATAATATATAAAGGCCTTCTCTCTGTATTGTTAAAGCACACCTTCCTCATTCAGTCTCAGTCTCGGGATATTTATCTTCCTTACCTGCATGCTTCATCAGCTCTATTGAGGTCTCTGTCAGGCAACGAGTCCTCCCAGTCCAATATAGTGCTGATCAGCTTCCCTCTGCAGAGAAAACACACACACACACACACACACACAGTGATGAGACAGAACAAATAGCTCATGACAAGGACAGAAATCCGAGGAGGGTGGATTTAGCCCATATTGATAGGATAGCATCTTGCAGTTGATGGAGATTTGTGGGATGAAGCTCCCGTTCCACCACATCCCAAAGATGCTCTATTGGGTTGAGATCTGGTGACTGTGGGGGCCGTTTTAGTACAGTCAACTCATTGACATGTTCAAGAAACCAATTTGAAATGATTCTAGCTTTGTGACATGGTGCATTATCCTGCTGGAAGTAGCCATCAGAGGATGGGGACATGGTGGCCATAAAGGGATGGACATGGTCAGAAACAATGCTCAAGTAGGCTGTGGCATTTAAACGATGGCCAATTGGCACTAAGGGGCCTAAAGTGTGCCAAGAAAACCATTACACCACCACCACCAGCCTGCACAGTGGTAACAAGGCATGATGGATCCATTGTTATCATTCTGTTTACACCAAATTCTGACTCTACCATCTGAAATCGAGACTCATCAGACCAGGCAACATTTTTCCAGTCTTCAACTGTCCAATTTTGGTGAGCTCTTGCAAATTGTCGCCTCTTTTTCCTATTTGTAGTGGAGATGAGTGGTACCCGGTGGGGTCTTCTGCTGTTGTAGCCCATCCGCCTCAAGGTTGTGCGTGTTGTGGCTTCACAAATGCTTTACTGAATACCTCGGTTGTAACGAGTGGTTATTTCAGTCAAAGTCGCTCTTCTATCAGCTTGAATCAGTCGGCCCATTCTCCTCTGACCTTTAGCATCAACAAGGCATTTTGGCCCACAGGACTGCCGCATACTGGACGTTTTTTTCCTTTTCACACCATTCTTTGTAAACCCTAGAAATGGTTGTGTGTGAAAATCCCAGTAACTGAGCAGATTGTGAAATACTCAGACTGGCTTAAATCACCTTTCTTTCCCATTCTGACATTCATTTTGGAGTTCAGGAGATTGTCTTGACCAGGACCACACCTCTAAATGCATTAATGCAACTGCCATGTGATTGGTTGATTAGATAATTGCATTAATGATCCTAAAAATCCTTTAGGTGAGTGTATGTGTGTGAATAGTCTTGAAATTCTGGGTCCCACCATCATGGAAAATCAATAATGGACCTGATCTGATCCATTCCTTTAAAATGGTGCAATCACCTGCAAGATCGGAGTCCTCTGGAACGTGTGACATCGCAGTAGCGTCCGGTCGGCTTCAGACCCATCACTCCAATAACCGTGTCACGAACATACTGCCTGAAACAGCCCAGGGGACATGTTAGGGCAATATGTTGCCACATATTATTTTAATGTTTACAGATTGGCCTCATTCACTTTTATTGAAAGCGCCCCAATGAAAGTCATTTTAAGATTGTTTATTTTTTAAAGGAACGACAAATGGAATTTTTTTTTTTTTTGGTAATGAACCCCAAATGGTTTCGATCTTAGGTTGTATGATGATAATGAACTTGGAATATTGCTTTAAACTGGGATAAGAGAAAGTACTTTAACATGCAAAAATACACAGTTTAAAGTCATTTAAAACTATTTGGTAAAACAAGCTTATATTCAGATGAAATGGTATCTGCCGGTCTTTAAAAGTTCTTAATTTGCCTTTGCACATATAATACGGCCTTAAAAAGGCCTTAAATCAGAGCTGAACTCTTACATTCGGAAGGTTATTATGGCATTATGTGTTGCATGCAGTGCAAAAAATAAATATCTTCCTCTGTTTTTGTTGTCCTATTTTCTAATGCAAATTTCTAAATCATTCAGGCTATTTTTTACTTTTGTAAAATGATTTCAAAAGTAACGGATATTTGTTAAAAGTTGTATTTTCAAGTAATGGTAATACAATTGTGTTTCTCCCTAGACATTTACATTCAAAGAACATTTTGATGTATTACTCCCCCTTTAATTTAGTCTAAAAAAGTCTCATGTACCTTCATAAAGCCTGCAGACACCCTGTGAAAGCCGTTTCTGATACTATATGCTGCTAGTCAAATAAATGAGTTAAAAGTAGGTCATTTTATATCATTATCTACCCTTAGCAACCAGTAACACAGCAACACGTTTAAACCCGTACTGAATGTCTTATGCTTGTAAAGCAGACAGACTTCATCAACATGTTCGTAGAGATCGATCACATACTTGGCACACTTCTCACATTCTTCAACAAACATGTTCCCGTGCAGCTCCGACAATCGATCCCTAGCAGATACAGAGAAATACACACCCAATTAGACCAGAAGAATGAGAAATGAATCATAATTCATATTGAGAGAATGGCGCTATAACAAAAAAGATGACAATCCTATCTTTCGAATACACATCACAGATTTTGTAATAGTTTTTATTTTAATATTTTCATTTAATTTTAATTAAAGTTTTAGTATCTTTTTGTCTTAATCATTTCTATTTTTTTAATACGTCTATATACAGGGTGAGATCTACTGAAAAAAACACTGCCACCTCAGATTTATCCTAGTATCAAATTTTAATCAAACCAGTGTTTTTGTACCTGTAATTAATATAATGAAATAAAAAAGATCACATGTCTTTCTGTAAGTTGCATTTGTGGGCTGCACTCACTGTGTAATCAACTCCCTTAACAGATGACACTTATGAACCGCTTCTTTTTGGTGACTCAATAACATGCGGTGCAACCAGTGTCGCCTAAATCACACACAAATGGACTGTTTTTTCACTTGTTCTTGAATCAGAAATCAGTGGAGAAATCAGACCACACCACCCCATTCACAACACTTCTCGTTCTTTATTTTGAGCTGTGTTGTGTACTTTGCCACAGAACAATTTCATGGCCACCTCACTCTCTGATTCAAATTCAAAACCTTAATGAAAAATACACTATATGAAGACTGAGGGATTTTAATTAAGTCTGCCTGAATATATAACGGGAAAATGATCATGTCAATATGCTAAATTCAACATTAACAGCATCAACTACATTTACATTTCTGAAATGCAGTGGTGAAATGTCACGAAGTAGAAATACTTCGTTACTTTACTTAAGTACATTTTTCACGTAACTTTACTTTACTTAAGTAGAATAAATAGTGCCTACTTTTTACTTTTACTTCGTTACATTTTGCTGCAATTATTACACTTTCCACTCCACTACATTTCTACAACTTCTGTTACATTTTTTTTATTACATTTTTCCCCTGCCAAAACGTAATCTGACCGTCCGTTCGTTGCACGTTTGTCTCACCAGTGACGTTTGGTTGCCATAGATACAGCATATCAACCCGGTCACACTAAATGCGTCTCGCACGCAGTGTGTTTATCGTACTTATACGCGAAAATTTGTTTTTACGTGAAACACACCGTGTGTAATATTTGTTTAGTTTGGTTAGGATTATGGCAAGCCAAGAGGTTCAGAATTAGCCTACACCATAAATTTATCTCGTTTACTGACAAACATAGTTATTAACATATAGTAAGGATAAGCATGATGTGCATATTGCCTAATTGCGAGCTTGTTTCAGAAATGGTGACTTTTTTTCCCATCATTATTGAACATCATTATAGGAGTAGGCTATTAGGTTGAATGAGTTAGAATTAAATGTTTTATTAATCATTAGAAAATAGACATTAAGAGAATAAATTGTTATGCAAGTACTTTTACATTTAATACTTACAGTACATTTAAAAATACTTAAGTATGGTTGTCATTGTGTTACTTCTACTTTTACTAAAGTAAATATTTATCTGGATATTTGTACTTTTACTTAAGTACTGAGATTCAGTACTTCCTCCACCACTGCTGAAATGCACTTTCTGTCAAGCTGCTTTGAAACAATATGTATTGTGAAAAGCACTACACAAATACATTTGAATTGAATTGAATTGAACTCATCTGCCCAGAACAAGACATGCTAATTGCGTTCGCTTACGTGAGGGTAAAATTACAAGAGCTAATCAACACGACACATCTGAAATCACACGCAGGACAGAGGTCAAAACTTTAATCAAAACGGTATAAGAGAGAAGTGAGACCTGCATGAAGCCAGCCAATCAGACTGCAGCTTTTTGAGAAAGCTTTTGCTGTTTTTGTGTGCAATATCTGTTAGGTTATTACCTGGGGAAGCCGGAGCGCAGATGAAGGCCGTCTACGTTCTGGCTGATGAGGTATTTGAGGTGTCCCGTCCTCTGCAGCTGCAGCAGAGACATGTGAGTCACGCTGGGACGCGCCGCCTCGAACGTGGTGTTAAAGTGAGGCGTCTCGCCTCTCTCCTCCATCGTCCACACTCCGTTAGGACCTCTGATAAACACACACATCACAAACACGCCTTTGTTGAAATACAGCCTCTTGTCCTCAATCTGAGTGAGTAGTAGGACCCAATCCTCACTGAAATGATAAAAACTGAAATTTGAAATATAGAGCTTAATGTACTATGAAAACATACTGTTACTTTCAAAACTTAAAGCATGTGGGTAAAAACTGAAACACAATGATAACATTAAAGCTACACTGTGTGATTTTTACCCCCATCTAGTGGTCTAAAGGTATATGACCATCCAGTGAATATTAGTTTCTGTTCCTCTCAACTCCTACGGTGGCCAATGTAGTCCAAGATTAACATGGCTTCCAGTTCGACCTCGTCCATGAGTGTTAACCGAAACGTAAACGCGAAAGGCGAAGCTTTAATGTCCCTCTTTGGCTAATGTATTTTCAAGATGGAGGGTCAACATGGCGACCGACATTAGAACCGTTTACCCGTATGTATTTTCAATGGCATATTATACACTCACGAGAATACTTTATTTCTTTAACGAAGTAAATATTCATTAATGAGCACACATATTTTTGAAAGAACTAAGTGTTTTTAGCTAAGAATAAACTAAAAGAGTTACACAGTGTAGCTTTAACATGCATACATTAAACTGTGAAGTGCATCTATGCTATTATTCTAAAGTTTGCCAACAGTAAGTTTTTTTTTTTTTTTTAAGAAATGAATACTTTTATTCAGCAATTGATCAAAAGGGAAGGCAAAGACACTTATGATATTCCAAAAGATTTCTAATTTTCTCATCTTATTGAACTATTTTCAACACTAATAATAATCATAAATGTTGCTTGAGCAGCAAATCTGCATATTAGAAAGATTTCTGAAGGATCGTGTGACACTGAAGACTGCTGAAAATTCAGCTTTGCTTCACTGACATAATGTATACAAAACATAAAGCAATATTACAGATCATAAACTTTTAAACGCTACTGCATGGTAATAATAGCAACACCAAAATCATAGGTTCGAATCCAGAATAATCAATAAAACACAATGGGCCCTATCTTGCACCCGACGCAAATGACTTTGTACACTGAAAAATAGGCATAAAGCTTACACATTTACCCAAATTATTATATGCATGTTTAACCGAAGCTATTTTGGGTGTTTGTCCCGTCCCCAATGTCACTTCTCTTTCTTTTACGGCCCTGACGAGAACATCGATCTCCTCGGCTGTGAACTGATGCTGAAGCGCGTCTGGTAAATGCGCCGTTATAATAGTATTGCGCCACGGAACAAGCGCACCTCGTTCATCACGCTCTTAAAGGGAATGTGATATGACGCTCTTATTGGTTTGTTTCCATTACGCCCAAACCACACCTATGAATAATGAAGCTACTTCAGACCAAGCCCTTTTAAACTTGCGTCGGGCGCAAGAGTCATTTATCCCGCCGGTTAAACGGCAACAGCGCCGAGATCCGCCCACATAGTAACTCGCGCTTCGCGCTTGATTCTTGCGTTTCAGATCGTTAGAATAGAGCCCCATAACTTGAAATACAATGTAAGTTGCATAAAAGCAGAATTACAGAATTTTGTTTTGGGGTGTAAAGGCCATTGCACACTGAGTCCGAAATTCGCATCCGACCGAAATTTTCGCACGTTATAAAAAAAATCGGATCGGATTCGATTTTCTGCGTTTTTCGCATCAACAGGCAGCATTTTGAGAGGTTTTTTAGACAATTCAGGGCCACGGGAGCTCATTTACTGTCTATGAAGCTCGTTATGCACATCATTGCACATATGCACAGTGCTTTCAGTTTCAGTTTTCAATTTGATCAAGTGTTTGTTCTCTTCTCTCGATTGGATTATAAAAGGAATAACCTCCCCTTTCAATCAGATTGAAATTTCGTATCGATTAATGTGTGATTGAGCAGCCAATTCGATAACTAATGTATTATTTGGGTGCAATAACCTGTAGCCTATACAGCTGTTCTGTCTGCCCAGTGCTTCCACTGGGCCGCGCTTGTGCACGTCTGTGTGTCTATACCTTAGACCAGTGGTTCTCAAACTTTTTCAGGAGGAGGCCCCCTTGTGTAGGGTGAATCCTTTTGTGGCCCCCCAAAAGAAAACTCATAACGAAAACATCCTCAAACGTACAATTTTACTTACAAATTTTAGATTGTACCAAAAACAAATGAATTTGTACAATGCTGGAACAACAGTTCTGTTTTTAGCTTTATGTCTTTGAATATACAATTAGTTAAATTGTACATTTCATTAAATATAACATTTTTTTTTTATAAAAAATGGTTTTGACAGTTAACAGTAATATTGTCTGAAAAGTGCAACAAAAGTATTGAATACTGAACATTTGTGATGTAAAAGATAAACACTGAAAAATTAATTTGCTGATTGTAAAAAAGTGCATTAAACTTCTTACATTTTAAGGTAGTAAATGACAGTGGCTCAAGTTTGGTTTGCAAATTTGAACAGCAATCTGTTTTTTCAGCAAGAAACAAAAAAAAAAATTCTACTCTACTTAAAGAAATACTTTTTCAATATAGAAGACATACAATTTTATACAAGTTTTACAATATAAAAGAAATCATGCAATGCAGATTTCACATAGGACAATCCAAACTTACATACAGGTAAAATAATTTTTTTAAATAATTTCATATTCTAGAATTTCTTTGCGGCCCCCCTAGCGCCATCTAGTGGCCCCCAGTTTGAGAACCGCTGCCTTAGACATACCGACAGTCTCTGTTCAGAATCGATTGGTTCACGGAAATTGGTGGTCTTGCTTTTAAAATGTGGCTCCAGAATCGCAAGCAACGCATCAAAATGTTCCTCTGACATTCTGAGGTAAATTTTGAATCGCTCGGGATAAATTCGCAAATCATTGATAAGGATGTGCTTCCTCTCGGCGCAATTTCAGGATTGGATGGACGTAATATTTTCTCTTTTTAATAAGAGAGAGGACAACAAAATCATCCTCACTGCTTGACGAATCCATTTTGTATTTTTGCGTTTTTTCCCGCAAAGGTTTAATAAATACGCATCGGACTTAGTGTGCGACGAATTTTTAGGCTGACGAACACGAAAAAACGCATACGAAAATTTCGCACTCAGTGTGCAATGGCCTTAAGGCTTGAAAACAGTTTAATCTGGCTGTATTTTTTTAACAAGAAACCTTGAATACCATTATAAGTGAACTTGAAGGGGGAAAACTAAATGATTCTGGATTCCCAAAACCCTTGTTCTCCGGTCTGATCCTCCTCTCCCTCTGTGATTCAGTACGCACTGCCGAGCGGAGCTGCTGGGAGTCTCAGATGACAACGATGGGCTTTTAGTTATCACAGAGAACAGCAGGAGGTTCCTGTGCTTTAGAATGACTGCAGATGGAGTTACTAAGAGGAACGACTCAAAAGTTCACTTAAACAAGCACTTGCGGGCAGAAATCTTGCTCTTGTGCACTAGGGAATTTGCATTAACTCACACACAACAGTCAATCCTTCTGAAATCCAGTTTGCTTTTTCATGCCTTCCTAGTTACACGCATACAGCAGCTTTTTCCTGCCTGACTTATCAAAAGTTTTCTGTTCTTACTAAACTTGGATAAGCTCTTACAAGTACTGCATAAATAAGTCCAAGCCAGGCTTTAGGCTATTGATCAAAGTCTAGTACACACTGCAGCTTATTCTGGCCAAGAACCACCCGCTTAGACAGAAAGAGGGCGTCTGACTGACATGTAAACCCTCAAACAAAGTTAGCTTTTCCTTAATGTGACATTTAGGGGCAGGGAAATCTGAAATCGGATGAAACCCAAGTGGATATACGGTAATATTTATGTCTGCTCAAAGATTTCTAGCTCATCAAGTTTCTACAATTAAACTTTTGACTGTTTTGTAAAGATTCATTATCACAAAACAAACAAATGCAGTGTTTAGTTTTCCCAAAACAGACCATCTAGTGTGCATTTATATGAACCTGTGCACTTTTGACTCTCGAAAACTGGGTGAAGCAGGCAATCAGAATGGAGCTCAGAGTGTGTGTGATACACAAACGGTCGTGTGATGTATAAGACTGTGAAAATATGTAATTACAAAGACTACAAACCCCAAAGGCGCACATTTTCTCTCAATGAATGAAGCTAACGTCTGTCATTGTTTCTATAGTCTTCCGTTATAATCGTAACGTTACGAGTGTTTTGTACCAGACTGCACACACACACACGAGGAACGGATCTTACTCGTTGTCTCGCTTCCTGGGAGATGTAGTTCATTTGGGCGATTTTCACATAAAACTAAATGTTACTCTTCTGTTTTATGACAAACTTTCGACTTTCTTGACTTTCATAATTATCTTTTAAATTGACAAACATCATATGTTTAAATTCAGGGCACAGTTCAGATGGAATAAAAAGATAAGTTGTCTTTCAGACAGATGCACACAGCAGTGCAATGTAGGACAAGTTAGTGTTGATGAGCCACTAACAAAGTAATCTATTCACATAATGTTCTTTCTTTTAAAATGTGAGCGAGTGTTAAAGGGTTAGTTCACCCAAAAATGAAAATTAAGTCATTAATTACTCACCCCCATGCTGTACCAACCCCGTAAGACCTTCGTTCATCTTCGGGACACAAATAAAGATATTTTTGATTGAATCTGAGAGCTGGATCACTCTTCCATAGACTGCCTAAGGGACTGGCTCTTGACGGCCCATAAAGTCATTAAAGAAAAGGTTTAAATATTCCATGCGTCTACAGCGGCTCAATTATAAGTTTATCAAGCGACGAGACTACTTTTTGTGCGAAAAAAACATAAATAACGACTTTATTCGACTATTCCATTCCTTCCTTATGGGCGCATGCGCGAGAACTGAGACGAGGACGTTCTCATTCGTCTACTTCTTGTTACCGGCTGCTCACCGCTTAGAAGTTTTACCGCCCCCTACCGTATAAGATGATGTGCTGATATAGCTGGAAGCGCAAAACTTTCTGTTTACAAGCAGAGGAAGATGCGCGCTGTACATACGCTTTTCAATTTGCGTATTTTCCGCACTACAAGGTGCACTTAAAAGCCTTTAATCTTCTCAAAAAACGACAGTGTTCCTTATAATCCGGAGCGCCTTATATATGGATCATCATTTTATACGGTAGGGGGCGGTAAAACTCCTAAGCGGTGAGCAGCCGGTAACAAGAAGTAGACGAATGAGAACGTCCTCGTCTCAGTTCTCGCGCATGCGCCCATAAGGAAGGAATGGAATAGTGGAATAAAGTCGTTATTTATGTTTTTTTCGCACAAAAAGTAGTCTCGTCGCTTGATAAACTTATAATTGAGCCGCTGTAGACGCATGGAATATTTAAACCTTTTCTTTAATGACTTTATGGGCCGTCAAGAGCCAGTCCCTTAGGCAGTCTATGGAAGAGTGATCCAGCTCTCAGATTCAATCAAAAATATCTTTATTTGTGTCCCGAAGATGAACGAAGGTCTTACGGGGTTGGTACAGCATGGGGGTGAGTAATTAATGACTTAATTTTCATTTTTGGGTGAACTAACCCTTTAATGTCAGGATTTTCATATAGGTCTAAAGAATTGAAGTCTGTCAGGTAAAAGAAGAGCTTATTGATGCAGTTCAATCTGTCTGCTATTTTTCTCCAACCGTTCCTCCTGATCGGAGGCTTCCTTAAATAAGTTTAATGGTGCAACGCAAATGGTTGTAACTTAGTGCCCATTTACGTCAAAACTAGGCTAAGTTGTAACTTACACCTGGTGCAACCGGCCCCTGTTGTTTAGAGGAATATGCTTGCAAAAAATAGCAGAGTGAGTTTGTCTCAAAAATATGAACTGGTTTCAACACTGATAATAATCATAAATGTTTCTTGAGCAACAAATCAGCGTTATAATGATTTCTGAGGGATCATGTGATACTAAAGACTGGAGTAATGATGCTGAAATATTATATTATTTTACTGTATTTTTAATCAAAGAAATGCAGCTTTGGTGAGCTTTCAAAACTATTACTTTAAAAAACTTTAAATTTCTACTTTTTTATTATGTCTAGTTTTGATTAAAAAAAAAGAAAGAAAAAAAAAGCAAGGACTTTTTTTTTTTAGCTAAGTAACTCAACACTGCTGCAATTGTCAGATGCCTTTATTCATGACTTACAGTGCATTCAAACAACACATTTCATCAGTAGGAATGTCCCTTGGGAATTTAACTCCCTTTGCATTTAACTGACAAATTTATTTTGGTTCAGATGACATGAGGTGAATAAATGGTGACAGAATTGTAAATTATTTGAAGTGAAATATTGCCTGAAGTGTTTATGTGCTCCTGACAGGAGCATCCCCTCTGAAAATAGTCTGTCAACAAGATTTGATCGACGGGTGTTCTCTTATGAAAATTTCATACAAGAGAACACCTGGGGAGTCATTTTTTAATATATAAACAGATAAAAATTGTGGTTCGGATCTGCTTTTTTTAATCTCAGGACAACAGCCAAATTAAAATCGATTGTCTCAACATGTGATTTTCCGAGATTATGGAACGACTTACCCTTTTTTGTTAGATCTCCCCCAACGTTAAATATTTTTAGGTTTCCTCTGAACTCTCACTTTCTCTCTCGCATTTTAAGTCAGTCTTTTAATGGATGTTGTACTTTTTTATCTTGTTTTTTGTTGTTGTTCTCGATCATTTTTATGTAGAGCTGTTTTGATTTAGATCATTTGCAATGAACATCACTTTGTAGGAAAGGTGCTTTATAAATACATAATACAAAAATACAACACAGGAGGAAAATGTGCAGCGGCGGCCCACCACATCACATACACACTGATAACGAGTCAGACGAGCTGACGGAATAACAAAGAGGGGGAAAAAGGAAAACCAGCCAGTTAAAAGGAGAATAAATGAAGAGTTCAGATGCAAAAGCCTCTAAATGCCATTTGAAATTGTCTTCTTTAATGATGATTTTTATCAAACTTGTATATTTAAGTTCAGTGATTTCACTTAAATAACAATTAATAGGTAATTATCATTGCCATTTAAGTGAAATCACTGAACTTAAATATACAAGCTTGATAAAAATGAAAATTTCAAATGGCACTTAGAGGCTTTTGCATCTGAACTCTTCAAATATAAGAGGCGTCACTCAACATAACGTCAGCATCCTCTAAAATTAAAACCTCTGCACAGAGTGTTCGCAAAATGACAAACTAGATTAAGGTGAATCCAATTAAATCACCCTTAAATTCATGAGACCATTAAAAATGTGTACATCAAACACAAATCTGAAAGTAAAGTTGAAACCCAAGTGAATTGAGGTCAACTCAGAAAAGCACTGCAAACACACACACATATATAGAACATGCAAGCAACTGATAAATACATATTTTGCATATGAAACTAATGCTATTTAACAAAAAGGTGTTTTTTGTCAACACCTTCCTCTGGAGGTCTCATTAGTCAGACGCATATGTCAAATATGTCTCACTTCAGAAAGGTAACCATTATCAAAATGACCCGTATTCCTTTACTGAAATGAGGCAGCTCATGCGACCTCCGGAGGACGCATGCCTTCGAAATGAGACGACCGGCCGGGGTCCTAAATGTCACAGTGCAATACAATCTTAATGGCTGATAAATGAGTTATTTGTTGATTCTGGGGTATAATATGAGATGTTCTCGATGAGAGTCCCCCAGATATGAGTACAGAATATATTACTAAATAAACAAACATTGTAACGTATATTATGGCAGCTTGACCATAAATAACATAAACTGCTACTGATTTATAGAAGTACAGAGTAGGCCTGCAGTTAAATAGATCCAATCAAGACAATCCTTCCTTTGGCTCCCACTTAGACATAGATCAATAATATGATAAAGCAAGATTAGAGTGCTCATCTATGCATCAGTTAGAGCTGATCAATTATGTGGTGTGAAACTGGAAGATTCAATATTAGATAGAAAAGAAGAACTTCATTTAGAAACTGCCCAAGAGCAGAGATGCTGAGACCACAATTTTTGTTCAGTTATTCTTCCATGCATTTTCATCAGAGCATTAATTGAAATGAATTATTTCCACCTTTTCTTTTGATGGCTTTGTAATGCCAAAGCCTTCATGGGAGCCATCATAAAATGTAAAGCTGGTCTGTCCTTTTAACAAACATAACCGATATAAGCTTGAGCATTAAAGGAGTATTTCACTTTAAAAAAAAAAGAAGAAAAGAAACTTTTGCTGATAATTTACTCGCATCCAAGATGTCCATATCATTCTTTCGTCAGTCGAAAAGAAATTAAGGTTTTTGATGAAAACATTCTAGGATTTTCTCCATATAATGGACTTCAATGGGGTCCAAACGGTTCAAGGTCCAAATGAGAGTTTCAGTGCAGCTTCAAAGGGCTTTAAATGACACCAGACGACGAATAAGGGTCTTATCAAGCGAAACGATCGCTCATTTCAAAAATAAATAAAAAAGTTTACGTTTTATAAGCACAAATGCTCGCCTTGCTCTGTTCTGTGATGAGCGTTCATGACTCTCCTGTTTGAACTCGTTCATCAAAATGAACAAATCTTTTTTTCGAGTCATGACTCGAAGGGTCCTAGATAAGACCCTTATTCATAGTCTGGTGTCGTTTAAAGCCCTTTGAAGCTGCACTGAAACTCTTCTGGACCTTGAACCGTTTGGACCCCATTGAAGTCCATTATATGGAGAAAATCCTGGAATGTTTTCATCAAAAACCTTAATTTCTTTTCAACTGAAGAAAGAAATACGTGGTATAGTGCGGATATTGCGTCATTGATAGGCGACAATGACAAGAGAGAAGCCATTATTTAAAATTGGAATTTCGGATACAAATCCTTGGGAACTTTTGGGATAACTACCACCCTAACATTGCCTACCCTACCTTTAAATGTGAATAGGTCAAGTTAAGTCATCTTTATTTATAAAGTCCTTTTTGTGATACAGATTGTTTCAAAGCAGCTAATGATCAATGATGCAAACTAAACGACAACAGCGTCATTGTTCAACTTAAGTCAGTGATGATTTAGTTTGGTTCAAGAACGGTGTAAAGTCCCTCAATTATTATTAATTCTGAATAACAAATAGTTACAGATTGTGACTAAATGTGGGGTGTACAAAAGATTAAAACAATCATTGTTGGATATTACTACTTCACACTCTTAAAAACTGTGAGCTGTATGCAGTATACACTGTGCAGTATTTGTGTAAGAGTTTCAGCTGTTATCCGTGCTAAAACTTCACATCTCCCTCTAGTGGTGTACTGTGATTCTGGCGATCTCCTTTAAGGCCATTTAAATGTGTAATTTCAGGGCTATTTTTCGCTACTATTGCACAAGCATGTTGTATCTGTACAGTAAACAAAAAAAGAGCAAACACACAAACTGAACCAGCATGCAAAAAAACATGGAAATAAACAAAAGCTTTGAAAACCATGGTTTTGATTATCTCTGAAGGATTAAATCCACAGGATTATGACAATTATCCCTATTTCCTTCTACTGGGCTGCCAGAAGATTAGGAAAACATAAATGCATCACTGCCCATTGGCTTTAGCTCAGTTGAACACCTATACTATTTTAGTCCTGACTTTAAAGGGTTAGTTCACCCAAAAATGAAAATTAAGTCATTAATTACTCACCCCCATGCTGTACCAACCCCGTAAGACCTTCGTTCGTCTTCGGAGCACAAATGAAGATATTTTTGATTAAATTTGAGAGCTGTATAACTACCACATTGGCTCCTAAGGGACTGCCTCTTGACGGCCCAAAAAGTCAATGAAGAAAATGTTTAAATATCCCAAGTGACTACCGTGGCTCAACTATATGTTTATCAAGCGACGCGAATACTTTTTGTGCGAAAAAACAAACAAAAATAACGAGTTTATTCGACTATTTCTTTTCTTCCTTGTAGGCCAGAACGAGACTTCCTTATAGATTTCCACGACGCATGCGCGAGATTTGCGATCTAATCTGGTGTAAGCAGATCGCAAATCTCGCGCATGCGTCGTGGAAATCTAAGGAATTCTCGTTCTGGCCTACAAGGAAGAAAAGAAATAGTCGAATAAACTCGTTATTTTTGTTTGTTTTTTCGCACAAAAAGTATTCGCGTCGCTTGATAAACATATAGTTGAGCCACGGTAGTCACTTGGGATATTTAAACATTTTCTTCATTGACTTTTTGGGCCGTCAAGAGGCAGTCCCTTAGGAGCCAATGTGGTAGTTATACAGCTCTCAAATTTAATCAAAAATATCTTCATTTGTGTTCCGAAGACGAACGAAGGTCTTACGGGGTTGGTACAGCATGGGGGTGAGTAATGAATGACTTAATTTTCATTTTTGGGTGAACTAACCCTTTAAAGGAACACTCCGACTTTTTGGGACTTTAGCCTATTCACCTTACCCCCCAGAGTTAGATAAGTCCATACATACCTTTTTCATCTCCGTGCGTGCTATGAGTCTGTTTGACGCACCCACCGCTAGCCTAGCTTAGCACAAAGACTGGATGTGACTGGTTGCAGCTTTCATACTAATCCAAATGAGTGACAAAATAACGCAAACGTTTTCCTATTTACATGTTGTGATTTGTATAGTCACAGAGTGTGCAAATATCAAGGCCATATGAGACACAGACATCTTTTGACCGTATAAATACTATATTTTCTGAAGGCGAAGCACTGCTACTTGGGCAGAGTGATAACAATCACCTGAGACGCACCGTGACGAGGAGCAGAGAGTTCGCTTCGCTCAGCGTTGGAATAAAGAGTCAGCAAGTACTAACGTTAGATAGAAAAGCATAGTTTATCATGGGTGTTTGCTTTATTGTATGAGCTGTGACAATAAACAGGGGAGACCAGGTAATACAGTACCATGTTTCATTGATTTCCAACCAAAAACGCACCCAGATTTATAAATATCACATGAATAAATAATTATTATTACAGGAATCAATATATTTTAAATGCAATTTATTAGCTGAACCAAATGTATTCAACAGTAGCCTATATAATATACAGTATTGCATTACTATAGGATAGAATAAGGGGAAAGTAATAGCACAAATTGTTTTTGCACAATGAACTCACAGCCTATCGTACCCTTTTGCACGCTCAAGTTCGTTATTTCCATGGTTATTTCGAATTTAGGCTACTAGGCGCGCCGCGCGCAGGGTGCAAGTTCAACGCGGTGAACGCGCTCGTTTTTTTTCCCAAGCGCGTCCGCACCGCATCAAGATAAAAACATATTCATACCCTAATCATATAATAGTGTCACTAACGTTACATTAGATCTGGCTAATAATGGCACTGTTACAGGTCATCTAAAAACATAACGGAACACTTACCTCAGCCGCAGGTGATCCACTTGTCCTGTCTGTGCTATCGATGGGATGGCCGTATCCTTCAGCACATTATGGTCCGTGTGGCAAATTCCATTTTTTCAAAATAGTCGTCCTTATTGAAATGTACCGAGCAAACATAATGTCCCTTGATAATCTTAGGTGTGTTTGGATAAATATCCAGAGTAAGTTAGCCATTTCTTCATCCAGTCAGCGTTTTTAGTTGAAATTCTGTGAAACATGGTTACCTCCCCTGTTTACAGTCGCAGCTATTTACAATAGAGCGAAAACCCATGACTGTAAACTACGCTTTTACTATTTATAAATTGCTGACTCTGTTACCCAAACACTGAGCGAACTCTCCGCTCCTCACCACGGCGTGTCTCCGGTGATGCGGTTATTACGCCGTCAAAGTAGCAGTGCTTCGCCTTCAGAGAATAGTTCCCAGGTTTTATACGGTTAAAAGATGTCTGTGTCTCATTTGACTTTGTTATTTGTACATTATGTGACTATACAAATCACAACATGTAAATAGGAAAACGTTTGCGTTATTTTGTCACTCATTTGGATTAGTATGAAAGCTGCAACCAGTCACATCCAGTCTTTGTGCTAAGCTAGGCTAGCGGTGGGTGCGTCAAACAGACTTATAGCACGCACGGAGATGAAAAAGGTATGTATGGACTTATCTAACTCTGGGGGGTAAGGTGAATAGGCTAAAGTCCCAAAAAGTCGGAGTGTTCCTTTAAAGAGACAGTGAACACGAATGCAGAGCCAAGTTCTGGCTCGTTCACATCTCACCAGCGCACTTGGATTGGCGTTCGTGGTTCGACTGCTCGAGACTGTTTTCCAAAGATGGCTCCTGCCTGTATTCGCGACGTGGACTGTCTTTATAAACTATCTTCTTATTAAACGGTCTGTACACTTAAAACGTTCTCAATGCGCCGTTAGGGCTGTCGCGGTTATGGAATTTTCCTTGCGGTAATGTTGAGTGGCTCAATAGCGCGATATGCGGTATTACCGCCATTTATTTATTTATTTATTTATTTAATTTATATGTTTTTGTTGCTATATAAATAAAGTTTACGATGTGGACAAAAACGAGGACATTTTCAGTAACCAATGTAACCGAAACTAAATAGCGTCTACACAGTATATGCGCATTGAAAGACTTTCACTCAGCGCGCATATTGTTATGACAATAGACTTTGAGCGAATCATACGCCTTATTCACGGCAGCGCCATCTTTGATTTTTAATGAGAATGAAAGCGAGGCTGTGAGGGATAGACTTGCATCTCTTCAATGGGCTGTATTGTTATTTAATGTGTTTTCGCATTGTTCTGCTCATGAAACACTGGAAAAATATCTTTCAAAGAAATGTCAGTTGACAAAAAACTCCTGACAATGTAAGTTGTGGAAAATTGTAAGTAATCTAGGAGCTTTATTCAGCTTTTTAAAGCGGATGCCATTGGAAACACGGTAAGTCTATCCCTCACAGCCTCACTTTCATACCTGTCATGGCGCTGCTCTGAATAAGGTCTATTGAACCGTTCATTCAACGAACACGTTAAAAAAAGCTGATTCAACAAGATGTTAATTATTTTTAACTTTGAGACTCAACTTTTCAAGGCTCAGCTGAGCAGCAACGCGTCGCATGGGCAACGCTGAAGCTGATGCTTCACTTATTAGAGACCCATTGATTCAATGCGTGACTCACTGATTTTATTTCAGCTTCCTTGTGTTGTGGGATGCTGACCAGCGCTGCTGCTGATGCGCATTTATGGGAAAATAGTAATACCCGTGAAGAGAAAGTTAAAATGATGATGCGACAAATTTTTCACTTCCCTTTGACACGACAAGCTTTTCACGACTTCAAAGACAGATGCAGGTAATTGCACGCGCTCTGCCGATCTCTCTCATTCACTGTCTGTGTGAAGCCTGTAGGCTACACATCACCATGATAAACAGTCTTGTTATCATTATGAACTTGTTTAACATTCAATACACATGCATTAAGTTCAAAACAAGAAGGGTATAGCCTTATAAAAAAAAAAAAACGTGAATATCGCGGTTGCTGCGGTTATGTGCAATCCTCTGCGGTTGACTTGTCAGAAGCGCGGTACTACAATATTGCGGTTACCGCGACAGCCCTATGCGCCGTCATCTTTCGAATATCGTCTTTGAACTTCCGGTTCTGTATATTTCTATGGCATCGCTGTCGAGGAGTAATTAGCTGGTGAAGTGGATTTACTTATTGTAGAGTTAACAAAAGTTATCATGAGCATTGTAATGTTTATCATAAGCATTGAAAAGCAGATGTCTTAACAAATGTCGACTGGGAATTTTTTTTACGAGTAGTTCATTCATACCTATGCAAGATCGCTGTGAAAATACAGACCGGGAGTCAAAAGACAACGAGCGCATCACTGAAAAGGGGCGGGGCTACATAAGGTCTATAAGCTAAACAGTTTTTAGAGATAAAACTCTTTACATTCGATAATCATGAAAACGAATCTGAGAGAACGGTTGACTATGTACCAATGTGTAATTAGACCAGTGGTTCATTTTGCGCCGGAGTTGTCCTTTAAATCTACACAATGTTGTGTCTTCATTCTTGATTCTTATTGTGAGCAATGACGCGCTGACTGTTCCAAGATGGCGGTTGAATGTAGAATATGTATTCATATCTATGGTGAGAACTGAAGTACCTGAAGTCTGGGATCCCTGTGGACGTGCTGATTCCAGCTCCCGAATGCACCACCATGTACTGCGACTCCTTGATCCACTGGGCCAGTGTCTCCACTTTAGTCTTCAACTCCTCTGGGCTGTCAAACACCTACAAACGCACACACACATACTGATCAGAGACAGTGACCTGCGGCCCAGTTGCTGTAACATCTAGTGAGTGGTGTCACATATACAAAATGTATATATTATTTTTTTCCATGATATAGTGCACTATTATACTGGAGGCCTGCCTTTTAACTAAATAGCGTCCACAACTGAGGGCGATATCGTTCTGTTTATTCTAAGCGCGTGCTCGTCTGCCGCTTTAAATGCTCGAGCTCGATACAGCAGGATGTATTCTGATTGGCTGTCAATGTTTTTATTGTTTATCGTCTGGATAAAATCGTTCTGAAAGTGATTCCAACTATCTCGTTTCTCTGTGCCAATATCGTTATAGCTGTCGTGTGAACTCGGCTATTCTTTAATATTGAGAACGATTTTAGAACTAACTTTATCTTTATCGATATCGTCATTGGTGTGAACGGGTCTTTAATCTTTATTTATTCTCATGTGTAAACATGCATTTATATAAAATTATGCATATGTATGTATGAGCTATTATCAATATTATTACATATAATTTAAACTTGACTTGACATTAACGCGCTATGTTGCTTGGCAACGATAAACAGCAGTAACTGTCGGGCTAGCGAACTGTTACCTCGTAATTATTAAAAGCAAAATCTATTAACGTTATTCATTGACCACAGGTGACTTTTATTATATTAATACAGTCTGCACTTCACAGTGGCAAGATCAAAGTAACACACGAGTTCTAATTTCTTTCTTTACTATTAACTTACCATGTGAATTAATTCACTAAGTTAACTGCTGAATGTCTTTGTTCAGTATTATTTGGTAACTATGAAGTTATGAAGGATACAATGGCCATACCCACGTGTATCTGAAACATCTTTCAGTGCAGAAAAATAGTACATTTCAGAAAGCAAACAGCAAATTTGACGCTAATGTGCACTAAATGAAGCTAACTCTAGCTAGCCGGCTAATAGCCACAAATGTAAACAGATCACCTCCGGGAGGCCGCAGATGCCTTTGTCCGCATAAGGAGAAAGTCCCGCGGCGTAGTTCACCGACATGGCTAACTTTCTTATTAAAAGGTAAGTTAAAATGTGTCGGTAAAAGCACGAGTTTTCTGTCTTTCCGTTCAATCGGTTCTGTGTGTTGGTCCTCCGGATGACGTCACGAATGTGTGTGTGTGTTCTGCGTGTGGTGCTGCTGTGCACATGCTGGATTACGTCAGTGAGATTGTGTGCAGGTAATAGACCTAGCTTTGTCCCTAGTTGACAGGTTATCCAAAAATAAGTCCTAGTCATAAAATATATACCCTGCTAAACAGGATTTCAAATGTAATGACGTCACACAACAGATTAACAGATGTCATAAAACTGCTAATTTGTTTGATTTCACTTACCTACATTGTCTGTGTAAGATACTAAACAAGTGTATAGGCATAGATATGATCTAGCCAATAGAATCATAAAGTTTATCATATAGCCTATGTGTGTGTGTGTGTATCTAAAATCATATATGTAGATCTATCTATCTATCTATCTATCTATCTATCTATCTATCTATCTATCTATCTATCTATCTATCTATCTATCTATCTATCTATCTATCTATCTATCTATCCTAACCAATTAATAGCACTTATCTTTTCTATTCTACAGTATTCTATACTATTCTATTTTTATTTGTTTTCCTGTGTAAAAAAAAAAAAAAAAAAAACTTTGTGCAGACTACTGTGCAATGAACTGAGACTTATTACGGCGCTTGTACACTGTTGTCATCGCTTTGGGTAAAAGCGTTTTCTTTTTTTTTCTTCTTTTTTTATAATTTTATTTGTTGCAGTTTTTTATACAACACAAAACATATCCAAATCTCAAAAATGTTTACAGAAAGATTGTTATACATAAAATAAAACTAAACAAACAGCACCCCCCCCCCACACACACACACACACACACACACACACCAGACAGAGAGAATAAAAAAATGTACACTTTGAATCACTAAATCAAAATTGAAGAAAAAAAAATCATCATAATAAAATAAAATATAAATTGACAATGGAAGGGTAAAAGCGTTTTCTAAACGATTAGATGTAATTGTAAATCTCTCCTTCTGTCTGTGCAGTTGACTAATCGTCGGCAGATGGCGCTACGGGGCCGCGCATGTGAGTCGTGGCCGCGCTCTGCTCTCATCTCCTCCTCCTCCTCCAGGTGTGGGGGGTGAGCTTGACATGTTTCGAATAGAAAGCGAGCGTCTCGTTTCCAGCTGAGCGCGTACTCTCTCCCGGCGCGTGTGCGTGCGTGTGTATGTTGTTATTATTATCGCGCTCTCCGCCGCGCGCAGAATGGCTAGATTCACCCAGACTGAAGCGAGGAGGCAGCAGCAGCAGCATCCTCAGCATCCTCATCCTCAGCCTGCCCACGCCAGCCTGCTCCTCACCGGACCGGGGGCGGTACCGAGCCAGGCAGCGGCACCACTGCTCCTGTTCCCGCACCCGCACCAGCCCCAGTACGCGCACATCACCTTCCCCAAGCCCATGAACGGCTCAGAGCCCATCTCCATCCACCCCGACAACGGCACCATGAAAGACCAGGATGCCATCAAGCTCTTTATAGGACAGATCCCGCGCAACCTGGAGGAGAAGGACCTGAAGCCTCTTTTCGAACAGTTTGGAAAGATCCACGAACTGACTGTCCTCAAGGACCGCTACACCGGCATGCACAAAGGTAATGATGCTTTTGAATAGGCTACGTGTTGAGGGCTTCGGCCACACGGATAACCTTTTTTTTATGCTTTATAGGGAAATATGTGTTTCCTCCTCGTAATTGTTGAACGCTGCTTACTTGTAAACTGTAAATGTTCTTCTGATGCGCATATTTATTATTTACGCGCAGAGCGCATTCTCTACGATTGCAAATGATTGACATCTGACAGCGTGCGTTAATAGAATTCAAACCTTTTTTAAAACTAACAGACTATTTTTCATCCAGTGCACTGATGCATTGTGATTTCGTATTTGCCCACCCATGTGTGATAGAAAACATATGCGTTCGCAGTTGCATGCACATTTGTTATTTACACGCTGTGTGTTTACATTTTAACTCGTTGTTCTTTCTTATGCACAGTCGAATTGCAACTGCTGTTAGATGTTATTCTATTCGAATCTAAAGCTCACTCTCAAATTCAAAGAAAATCCCATTTTCAAAGAAAATTGTACATTTATTCATCACGCACACACATTTTCCTCCCTCACAGTATTAGTACAATTGCAACTGATTTTCATCAAAGCATGCTGTCAGATGTCATTCAAACCTCTCTCTGCCACTCTTTTTAGAGTAACATGCTATTTCTCATGATGCGTTGTGTTTTTGTGCTGGTTCACCCTGCCCAGCATATGCAATAGTAAAACATGGTTGTTTACTTAAAATGCATTGAAGCATTGAATTTGTTCTTTTGCAAGTCCGCTCATTCCTTATGCACAGTGTGGAGGCCGTCAGATTGACTGGGACTGATTTCCATCAATGCATGCTGTCAGATCAGATGTCATTCAGACTCCTCTTGTCTTGACAGATTTCTCTTTTAGAGTATGGTGTTTTTCTGCTTGTGTTCACCCTGTGTACTGTGTCATGACAATAAAAAGGATGCTGGATGCACTGTGGTCACTCCCACTTGTGTATCATCTCATATTTTTGTGTGTGCTTGCAGAAGTAGGGCAGTCCCTCTTTGCGCGCAGATCATGCATACTAAGAGCTCCCAGCGTGCCATGTGAAATGAAACATTCGGTGTGATGTTTCTCGTTCACGGCAAAACGTGAACCTTGCATTGCACGTTAATTTATGCCTTCAAAGAAAACCCGCAAATGTTCTATGCTCCTTTGTTTGGCATTTGAGCATGCATGCATTATTTTTTCCCATATTCCCAAACAAAGTCTCATCCAAATTAATGCGGCAAGAGGAATTAGGGCATGATGCTTCAAAGTAGGTGGTTTGTCATGGAATGATTGTTTTAAAGGTGCATTCTTAAAAACAAAGGTGAACCTTTCAGTGAACAGTTTTTAAAATAACAGTTTTTCCTTCGTGTGAAGAACATTTTAATGATCTAAAGAACCCCCTTTTCACTATAAAGAACCTTTAGTGATTTCATGGATGTTTCTTCATAGAACCATCAATGACAATAAAGCACCTTTATATTTAAAGGGGCTCTTGGCAACTAGTTCAACTTAATGAAATCGTTCAGAAATCATTTGGATGGTTTAATAACCTGTTCTGGAGAGAATGATGACGTTCCCTGCTCATCCCAGCATTCCCAGGTGGAAAACAAACCTTGCAATATCGGGACTAACATCCCGTTAAGTTGGAAACAGAAGTCTCGTGAGAAGCGAGAACGAGCGAGAAACACGAACTGCTTTATGACATAATTCTATGATACTATGTATGATGTATTACCCACTCGGGAGACATAGCTCCACACGATCAGCGCAGTCTCACCCCAAAAAGTCATATAACTGACGTTTTGGGACGTCATTTGACCATACGTCAATATTCGCCTTTTTAGGGCCCCCTTAAACGTCGGTAGATGAGGTTATGGGATCCTAACTCTACCCCAGACCTAAACCTAACCCGTCACCTAACTGACATTAAAGGTAAAGCGTCAGTTGTATGACGGCCCGGGATCGCCATCTAGCGACGTTTAAGGGGGCCCTAAAAAGGCGAATATTGACGTATGGTCAAAAGACGTCCCAAAAAGTCAGTTATATGACTTTTTGGGATGAGAATGTGTTGACACGATAGAGTTGGCCGGCTCCGATAATACCAAATGCACATGAGCAGCGATAGAAAGCGGGAGGAGTCGCAAGTGAGTTTTTTTTATTTTTATGACAGTGTTGTGAAAATATACGTCGATGAAAAAACATGCGACAACAAAAGTGAAAATCAGCCAAGAAATGACTAGAGTTGCCAAGTTTAAGAGTGTAAGCCAGAAGATAAAGAATTCAATTGTTCGGAGGTCTATGTTATACTCAGTCAAAGCACCAAATTGCAAATAGTCAAATCTAGGGACAAAAGAGTCAATGGTTTCCCTACAGTAAGAGTAAAGAGCTTTAAAATAAATGTGGCGAGCAAATCAGATGAAAGGTTTGAGTTCATATTGAAATCTCTGACATTTTTGAGATATCTTCTGAAATTCTAGAAGAGGCACATCTGAGATTTTTTGGGGTGTTTTTTCAGGATAAAAATAAATTTAACCTCACTGTCTTGGAAAAACAAATGAAATATTAAAGAGATGTCATTTTTTTTTAATGTAGGGATCGATACTGAATATTATGGAAGCTTGTTTTTTACCACTGAATAAAAATTAAAAAGGGTATAATTGCGAGTTTTATCGCACAGATCTGACTTTTTTTCTCGCAATTGCAAGTTTACATCTCGTGAGTTGTGAGATTGTGAGTTATTGTATCATTGTGAGTTTATATCCTGCAATTTATAACTCGCAAATGCAAGTTTTTATCTCGCAATTTCGAGAGAAAGTCAGAATTGTGAAATAAAAAGTCCCAATTTAGCCTATCTTTTAAAGTGTTTTTCCCCCATGCGGAAACAAGCTTCCATAGAATATTGTATTATATGTAAAATATATATTCCTGTACTTTTTGTAATGCTTAGAATAGTGTTAGTAATAGTACTGAAAATATTCCTCGATCTCTCTAGTTTTACGCATGTCATCTCACTTGACTGAAGCTCCAATTTGATTTGAGAGCAGTGCTAGAGGGATATAATTCATGTCATATGCATTTTAAACAGCTTTTTCCCAGGTTTTCTGTGATTATTTCATTTTATTAGTGAAAGAAAACTTAGTCTTCTAATTCATTAAAAACGTCATATTAATTGAACTTGAAACCCCATTTAAAGCAACATACTCCTCTGTGAGTATCCGCGCCCCCTCCCTTCTTCTGCTCGAAATATTCCCTCTTTCTGTCACGCTCAGAGGCACACACATGCTCACACACACTCACACACACACCGCACAAATGAATAATGGTTTATGCCCATAGGAGGGTGCGAGAGGGAGGATGAATCAGCGTAGGAGGCCTGTCACACACACACACACACACTCTCTCTGTTGACTGCTGTCTCAGTGGGACGTTATTAGTACAGTGGTGTTAGATTATCATTTACATTGACATTAAATCACTGCTGTGAAATGTGGTTTATGAGTGTGCAAGACAATAGGCTGAGGGTGAAATCAATGGAAAACAGCGTTAGATGCACATTTCAATTACTCTTTTTCACAACACTTTTGAAAACATTACCTAAGCTAGCTTCACTGGCCTTAACTGGTTTATGCTTGTTTACCAGGTATCCACCCCGAATAGCTGACAAGTGCCTGAAAACCAGCAAAACAGACCATACTAGTCAGCTTGTGTAGAAAGCTACCGTCTTTAGGCTGGTTTTGAAGCTGCGACAGATATTTTCTTTCATGTTGTGGCATATGAGTTTAACGGATTATCAAAATGAAAAAAAAAAAGCGAACTTGCAGGGGTTTTTATTATGCTTTTTAGAATATCACCTTTCATGCAGTGCGTAATATAGCTGTTTGTGAATGTTAAAGGTCTGACAAAGTTTTAAACATAAAAGTGCATGACAAATAAAGTTATTGTCTCTTAAAATAACCAATTGATTATTAACTGCTTAAACGAGTTGTTAGTAATTCCAGTCTCTCTTCCTGCACGAATCTGCACACTGAGCCATATGACCAATCAGAGCAGGGTAAAAACCAATCACAACAGACTGGGCTATCTGACCAATCAGAGCAGGGTAACCAATCTCAACAGACTGGCCATCTGACCAATCAGAGCAGGGTAAACCAATCACAACAGACTGGGCCACATGACCAATCAGAGCAGGGTTAACCAATCACAACAGACTGGGCTATCTGACCAATCAGAGCAGGGTTGACCAATCTCAACAGACTGGGCCATCTGACCAATCAGAGCAGGGTAAACCAATCACAACAGACTGGGCCATCTGACCAATCAGAGCACGGTAACCAATCACAACAGACTGGGCTATCTGACCAATCAGAGCAGGGTTGACCAATCTCAACAGACTGGGCCATATGACCAATCAGAGCAGGGTAAACCAATCACAACAGACTGGGCCATCTGACCAATCAGAGCAGGGTTAACCAATCTCAACAGACTGGCCATCTGACCAATCAGAGCAGGGTAAACCAATCACAACAGACTGGCCATCTGACCAATCAGAGCAGGGTAAACCAATCTCAACAGACTGGGCCATCTAACCAATCAGAGCAGGGTAAACCAATCTCAACAGACTGGGCCATCTGACCAATCAGAGCAGGGTAAACCAATCACAACAGACTGGGCTATCTGACCAATCAGAGCAGGGTAAACCAATCACAACAGACTGGGCTATCTGCCCAATCAGAGCAGGGTAAACCAATCACAACAGACTGGGCCATCTGACCAATTAGAGCAGGGTAAACCAATCACAACAGACTGGGCCATCTGACCAATCAGAGCAGGGTAACCAATCACAACAGACTGGGCCATCTGACCAATCAGAGCAGGGTAAACCAATCACAACAGACTGGGCTATCTGACCAATCAGAGCAGGGTAAACCAATCACAACAGACTGGGCCATCTGACCAATTAGAGCAGGGTAAACCAATCACAACAGACTGGGCCATCTGACCAATCAGAGCAGAGTAGACCAATCACAACAGACTGGGCCATCTGACCAATCAGAGCAGGGTAACCAATCACAACAGACTGGGCCATCTGACCAATCAGAGCAGGGTAAACCAATCACAACAGACTGGGCCATCTGACCAATCAGAGCAGGGTAAACCAATCTCAACAGACTGGGCCATCTGACCAATCAGAGCAGGGTAAACCAATCTCAACAGACTGGGCCATATGACCAATCAGAGCAGGGTAAACCAATCACAACAGACTGGCCATCTGACCAATCAGAGCAGGGTAAACCAATCTCAACAGACTGGACCATCTGACCAATCAGAGCAGAGTAAACCAATCACAACAGACTGGGCCATCTGACCAATCAGAGCAGGGTAAACCAATCACAACAGACTGGACCATCTGACCAATCAGAGCAGGGTAAAACAATCACAACAGACTGGGCCATCTGACCAATCAGAGCAGGGTAAACCAATCACAACAGACTGGACCTTCTGACCAATCAGAGCAGGGTAAACCAATCACAACAAACTGGGCCATCCATCTGACCAATCAGAGCAGGGTAAACCAATCACAACAGACTGGGCCATCTAACCAATCAGAGCAGGGTAAACCAATCACAACAGACTGGGCCATCTAACCAATCAGAGCAGGGTAAACCAATCACAACAGACTGGGCCATCTAACCAATCAGAGCAGGGTAAACTAATCACAACAGACTGGGCCATCTAACCAATCAGAGCAGGGTAAACCAATCACAACAGACTGGGTCATCTAACCAATCAGAGCAGGGTAAACCAATCACAACAGACTGGGCCATCTGACCAATCAGAGCAGGGTAAACCAATCACAACAGACTGGGCCATCTGACCAATCAGAGCAGGGTAAACCAATCACAACAGACTGGGCCATCTAACCAATCAGAGCAGGGTAGACCAATCACAACAGACTGGGCTATCTGACCAATCAGAGCAGGGTAAACAATCACAACAGACTGGGCCATCTGACCAATCAGAGCAAAGTAGGCTTTTAAAAAAAGTGGGGTTTAGAGAGAGACTCTTTGAGAAAGGATGTGCAATTTTTTTTGCAATGTAATTTATGAGAAAATTTAAGTTTTTTTTTTTTTTTTTTAAATTATTGTAGGAGACTCCAAAACAAGATTAGAAACTTTTAAAACGGTGTAACAAGGGCACTGTCCGTCGCTTCACTGTCGCTTCGAGTTATCATCGGCACGATGCAATTGCTGTTACAAATAGTGCGTTTTACTTTCCATGATGCTTTAAATTGTTAGGCATGATTGTTCTGCCATCAAAGATATCAAATTTAAAGGCAGCCTCACATGCACTCTTCAATGCTATGACACAATCCAAGATGGCAGACGGTAAAAATAGTCCAGTGTATTTAAAAAGAGACCGTTTTCCCCAATGTTTGCTTGTTCTATGTATTTTTACACTCAGCAGCTCAGCAGCACGATCACAGTGAACTCAATGGGCTCTATGCACGGCGGTATTTCCGGTGAAGCATTAGGGATGCTCGATAACTTCCGCCGATCATAGAGTCCAATGCAATACCGAGAATTTATATTGAATTTTATACTCCATGGTTATACTAATGAAACGTTAGTCACAAAAACAGATAAAACAGACACCCCTGGTTGTGTTTATGCTTCTTTTTAAAATTATATTAAATAAATATAACTATATATAAAATTACATCTAAACGTATGTACGTTTCATTTCAAAGACGGGAGGACAGTAAATATTGAAGACTCTGCCATAATCCCGTTTTCCTCGGTTTCCCTCCGCTTTAATCTCCACAACCGGAAATGGACGAGCATCCTTGCGTCAAATGCGGAATTTATGCGTGCATATAGCCCATTGAAATCAGCTAGTTTTCAGAAGAGAGTGGATATGTATTTGTGTGGATGCATCATGGGTTATAGACAAACCGCCTCAGCGGCAAGCATTAATCATCACCCGCAGCATGTTTACAGGAATCCTTTGACCTGCGCTCACATGCACACGGTTAATCAAGCTTGTCAATAAATGCCTGGATTGTGCCGTCCGAGTAGGTGCGCAAACGCTTGTTATTCAAACTAACGTCCGCACTCAATGCAAGGTGAAACATTGAGGTAATAACTGTCTAGCATGATGTCAGATTGGATGTTATAGGGATATTAGGGCTAATGGTAAGTCGAGATTCGAGCTCTCTCTATCTGCATGTGTTTAATAATTTTACAATCTTTCATTTCATCTTCAAAATCTGAAGTACATCGTTAAAAACGATGTTTATTCAGTGGCTGATTGGTTCAATATCGAACCCATCAAGAACCGTTTGTAGCTGTATAGGGTTCTTGAGTTGCTATATGGTTAAAAAAGTTCTTGATTTCAGATCGTTAAAGGTTTTGGGGCTGCATGTTTTAAAGCTCCAGTAGAGGGTTTTCTAAAGATAAAAGATTTGTAGGATGTAAAAAGGACATCTACAGAATACAGTCTTTATCCTTAATTTTTAAGAGTAATCTTTTCTCTCTTATTATGGTAACCTTACATGTTGAGCTCTTTCAGGCAGAGGTTAAGGTCTTTAGTGCTTGTGAGCATTCGGTTTTTTGGTGACACTTTATTTTACGACCACAAAACAACTGCGTAAGTAAACCGAAATTACAGTGTACGTTTCTGTAATTAGCTATAATGTACTTCAGTGTAGGTATAAAGGAACAATATGTTAAGTTTTGGGTAATAAAGGGGTAACAAGCAGATATACAAGCGAATTTTTTATAATGTAATTATTTTAAAGCCTACCTATTCAGTTAATATATTCCAGGCAAAAATTGTACGTCTGTTGTATATAAAAGTCATCATCACATTTTTGGCAGAAAATGTGCTTGTGCAATTTTACATTTAATTTTGGCATCTGTGGGTTGACGTAACATTAAGTAATCTTGTAAGAAAAGACAATAAATTAGGGCTGTGCAAAAATTAATTGCGATTAATCGCATCCAAAATAAAAGTCTGTGTTTACATAATATATTTGTGTGTGCTGTATATAATTAGTTTGTGTATATAAATACCTATGCATGCATGTATATATTTAAGAATTATTTGCGCTTAAATTCTGTATATATAAATAAATACATAATCTATATTATGTAAATATAAATATTTTATATATGAATAACACCTTTTCTTAAATATATACATGCATGTGTGTGTATTTATATATACAAAACAATTATATACAGCACACACAAATATATTATGTAAACACAGACCTTTATTTTGGATGCGATTAATCGCAATTAATTTTTGCACAGCCCTGCAATAAATTCATTTTTTTTTTATCATACTGTGTTTACATACAGCTGTATTAAATTTTCAACCCACAGATGTCAAAATTACCCTGTAAAATTGCACAAGAACATATTTTGCCAGAAATGTGATGACAATTTTATATAAATTTTATATTAATAGGTAGGCTTTCAAATAATTACATTACAAATAATTTGCTTGTATATCTGCTTGTTACCCCTTTATTACCCAAAACTTACATGGAAGTACACTATAATTATAGAAACGCACCTCTTAATTTCGGTTTACTTACGCAGGGTC
Source organism: Pimephales promelas (assembly GCF_016745375.1). The sequence goes on along the minus strand of NW_024121210.1, from coordinate 248,580 downwards.
GTAAAATAAAGTGTTATCGTTTTTCTTCATGGATGAGGATTCAGATTAATGTGACAGTCAATGTATTGATGCTTTCTCATGATCTTCACATGAAAATCACAGATAGTGCATTGAGTAAATTGCATTGAATATTTAATGTGTACAGAATGATAATTGCTATATAATATGATGATTGTGCATTTGAAATTATCATAAAGTTGTATCCAGATATGCACACAGTTCATCTTTTATCTTGTTTTGATGACACGATGACACATAATGCAAATTGTCTGGCAATAATCGGCTGAGCTTCAAAGTCAAAGTCAAACTTTTTTAGCAATAAATCAGAAATATCAGGTGATGTTTATCCGTTTTCACAAAACAGAAGTTAGAAATCTTTCGGCAACCAATGTTAATTGAAAAAGCATGACTTTCTAGTAAATGTATGCACAGTATGTTTGTTAAATCGCAGCGTAGAAAGGCCCTTAAGGCAGAAATCGACTGATGATTACACTTTTGGACAGACAAGCTACATATACTGTAAAGATAAAGCCATATAATGTAATGGCTATTTAATGTAAGGGTAATGGAGGGTTAGAAAGTCAAACATAATTGCATTTCATTGCCTTTTTAACGTGTGTGTAAAAACTGTAGGTGTTTTATGATCTCTGTGTGTGGACAGTCCATTATGCTTCAGATGAGTAATGAGATGCAGTTGTTAATGTGTTGAATGATATACGGTAAAAATTGTGCATTCTGCATGATTCTTCAGATCACTTCATTGCCAATTAGATATGTGGATTACGATGGGCTGTTGATAAAACGTATATGTTTTGCATGGACACAAACCAGAATACAATCTCTAAAACTCTCAACTAAATTTATTCCAGCCCTAAAGCTGTTTTACGCCCAAGTCGTTCGGATGTAATGAAGTACAGCTGAGTTAAAACACACATGAATAATTGCCAATAGAGTAGTTTAATTCAGAAATAACCTCTGTGGCTGTATTTAACGCCGTCCAAAATCTCTTTGGCACCCTGCGCTTTGTGTTTGCTGGGCCGAGATTTATTTGAGGGGGGGAGTGAAATTACTACAACGGAGAGATTTTAATATAATTTATAGACTATAATCCAGCGCGGCCTGCTTTTGGAGCGTTTGGGGGCAAACAGAGGAGATAAAGTTTTTATGGGGCTACAAAAACCTCTCTCTTACTCTCTATATCTCCCTATCATTTTCTTTCCTTCTTTCTCCCTTCCCACCAGCCTGTGATGAAATGTTATCAAAAGGGGATTTTAATGGAAAATGATAAGGAGATAGCTATCATTTTTTTGCTCCCAGAACGTATTGATCCGAGCTTGATACAACACAGATACCACATGCACAGAATAACACTGCCTGAATCCAATTTTCTTTCTCTATCTCAAATTAGCCAGCGTGTAATTCTCTGGTGTATAAAGCCAAACGCTGTGTTCTTTGTGAAAGCGCCGTCCCGAATGTACCGAATCACAGCTTTGTTTGCTTGTTTTACATCACCATTAACACTTTACATTAACATTAAATGCCATTTGCTATCTGTTGTACCTTAGTAACACGACATTTCCGTCTGAAACTTGTATTGGTTCAATGAGAGCCTTTGAAAACATTAAAGGGGTCATGAACTGGCCTTTTAAATTTTATTATATCGTTGTCTGAGGTCAACTTATGACGTTCACTTGGTTTTTGCATTCAAAAATCTACACTCTCAGAAAAAAAGGTACAAAAGCTGTCACTGGGGCTGTACCTTTTCAAAAAAAGGTACACTTTAGTACCCAAAGGCTGCATATCGGTACCTTAGTGGTACATATTAACACCTAAAATGTACATATTAACACCTAAAATAGACATATTAGTACCTAAAATGTACATATTAACACCTAAAATGGACATTAGCACCTGAAATGGACATATTAACACCTAAAACGGACATAGTAGTACCTAAATGTACATATTAACTCCTAAAATGGACATACTAACACCTAAAATTGACATATTAGGACCTGAAATGGACATTAGCACCTGAAATGGACATATTAGCACCTGAAATGTACATATTAACACCTAAAACGGACATAGTAGTACCTAAATGTACATATTAACACCTAAAATGGACATACTAACACCTAAAAGTGACATATTAGGACCTGAAATGGACATATTAGCACCTAAAATGTACTTCTTAGCACCTAAAATGTACATGAAAAGTTCAGATGCAAAAGCCTCTAAGTGCCATTTGAAATTTTCTTCTAGAATGATCATTTTTATCAAGCTTGTATATTTAAGTTCAGTGATTTCACTTAAATGGCAATGATAATTACCTATTAATTGTTATTTAAGTGAAATTACTGAACTTATTTGATAAAAATCATCATTAAAGAAGACAATTTCAAATGGCATTTAGAGGCTTTTGCATCTGAACTCTTCACATATTAACACTTAAAATGCACATATTAGCACCTAAAATGGATAAAAGTGTACCTTTTGAAAAGGTACAGCCCCAGTGACAGCTTTTGTACCTTTTTTTTCTGAGAGTGTATAAGAAAATAGGCTTTTTTCTACCCTAGTTTTAGCCTAGCTCAAAAACACTGGGTTTTTATGGGCGTCTCACACTGAAGACTTGGAAGTAAACGCCCACTGCTGTGAGTGGATAATAGTTTTGCATATTATAATGAGTTTCAACTCACCTGTCGATGCACTTGGGGGAAATTGCTTCGAAAACGTCCAATGTTGTAAAATGGCTCATGCAGCGACTGTCTTCCTCCACAACCAGGCGCTGCACAATATTTTGTATTGCTCGGTAGCTCGATCCGGTTTGTCATCACAAGGTAGGGATCTATGTTATTTAGCTATGCGTGTAATGCACGAATCGGTGGGCGGGGCTAAACCGGCCGTGTTGAAGTAGGCGTCGATCTTCTTCTGCGGGGGTGGTGTTTTATCCTCTTTGACGTCATAGTTCACCTCTTTGAAAAACGAGTCGTTTGCTGAGGCTGGTGTCAATAAAAGCTTTTATTGGACTAACAAGGACGTTTTCAGTTCTGAAACTCTTATAGTTTCTGATATTCTTATAATATGATGACCTCTTAGATGTCAAAAGCTCAAGGAAAACTTTTCTCAGTTCTTCACCCCTTTAAACAATGTGGCAGAAATTTCACTGATGTAATCCATTACATGCTATAGAGCAAATTATTGCATTATTATGTTTTCTTTGGAATTACATTGATATAATGAACGTTTTGGCATTGGTAAAAGTTGTCAAGTGTTATTTAGATTATTGAATACTTTGCAATACTCTTCATTTGTTGACATTATAGATACTTCTACTAAACCATTTGGTTTTGTGGCACTGTTCTTTTTACCCAAATATTTTTGTTCAAGAAACACACATATATCTGTTTTACCACCAAAACATTGTATTGTGTTTAATTAACTTAACCTGTATAATTTTCCGCTATACCTAATTATCAAGCGATTTTTAATTTCGCGATTCAAAAAAATCCGGATGTGACGATTTCCAACATATTGGATGAGGATGGTTTGTGAAGAAGGTGGCAAAGTGGCCTTATATTTTCTCCATGGCCTCGGAAAAAAAAAATATAAAGTTAATCTAAAGGCAAAGTTTTTCATTTCTGTTAGTACTTTGGAAAGTCTTTTCTGGAATGCTTTAAATATATTGCAATGAAAAAAAAATATTGTTCAAATTAGCTTAAGCAACACAATTGCTATACATTTTGTCCAAACTTAATTTGATTGTGTAATGTGTCAAATTAAAGTTTACTTAATACGTTTGTGTTGGCTTGCATGAATGATTTGCGTTGCATTAAAGGAGTAGTTCACTTTAAAAAAAAAAACTTTGCTGATAATTTACTCACCCCCATGTCATCCAAGATGTCCACGTCTTTCTTTCTTCAGTTGAAAAGAAATTAAGGTTTTTGATGAAAACATTCCAGGATTTTCTCCATATAATGGACTTCAATGGGAACCAAACGGTTCAAGGCCCAAATGAGAGTTTCAGTGCAGCTTCAAAGGGCTTTAGACGATGAATAAGGGTCATATCAAGCGAAACGATCGCTCATTTCAAAAATAAATAAAGAAGTTCAAGTTTTATAAGCTCAAATGGTCGCCTTGCTCTGTTCTGCGTTGAGCGTTCGTGACTCTCCTGTTCAGACTCGTTCATCAAAATAAACAAATCTTTTTTCGAGTCATGACTCTAAGGGTCATAGATAAGACACAAGGAGCTTACATAGATTCAGAATAATTTTATTGTGTGGAACCACTGTCCATAATTTTATTAAGTTAGTTTAAAGAGTAATTATTTTTAGTGTAGTTAATCTCAATATTTAGTAATGCATTATTTAAATCACAACATTTTTTATCTATTCTGTTAATATTATTTATTGGACCTGAGCTATCGTTATTAATAAACATTAACAAAGATGACTAAATACTGCAACAAATGTATTGCTCATTAATTAGTTTATGCTTTAAAATGGGATCTTAAAGTGTTACCGCTTCCTGTTTCAACAGGTAATGCTATCAGTGCAGGGATGGAAAGTGTGCATGACATGTGAAAATAATTGATGGTGTCTTTTAAAACTAGCTGTATAACCTTCCTAATTTGTTCTGGCATGAGTGAGCTGCTAATGAGATTCTGTTAGTTTATATGATGTTTGTTTGTTTGCTGTCTTCATGCTGTGCCAGTGTTCATGTATTAGCATGATATTCTTTTTGAATGGAGAGCGGACACATGAGAGCTGTTACACTCTCTGCTCTGTGTGTGTGTGTGTGTGTGTGATTAGTTCTACATGAGGTGGTCTGCTCTCTCCGGACACGTGGCTTCGCTCGGAGGGTTGGTTTGGGTCCATCTGAATGTGACTGGTTTAATTAAGGTTTACAGCTTACGCTAGGCTACTGCTCCTGTAACTGAAATCATTACAAACCAATTCTACTGGAGCTGGACGGGAACGCGAAAAGGCTGGGCCGCTCCAGATCACGAACTGCTTTATTATTCCTTTCCATTCCTTTCTCTGATCTCCGAGAGCCGACTCCAAGGGGCAGTGCAATAGTTTTAATTTACAATATAATGAATTTATTCATGTCTTAATGTTCGGGAAAGGCTGAATGTGAATGTGAAGAATTGTAAAAGAGGCTGAATAGAAAAGTATGAGTCTCTTAACATCGGTTTAATTAACTTTGAGCTTTTTAACATTATTTTTTGCACTTTTTGATTAGCACAAAGCTAACTTACAAGGCTGAGTACTGATTTTTTTTAGGGTTTAATATTGAAAATCTCCCTTTTAAGTTGATTGATAGGCAAAATATTTGAACTTTGAACTAGATCGTGTAGAAAGTAAACTTTCCCAACACTGCCACCTAGCCCGGTTAACGTCAGAACACGTATCATTGCAGTGGTGGAGGAAGTACTTAATCTCAATACTTAAGTAAAAGTACAAATATCCAGATAAATATACTTTAGTAAAAGTAGAAGTAACACAATGACAACCATACTTAGGTAAAAAGTAAAAAGTACCAGATTTTAAATGTACTTTAAAAGTAAAAGTACTTGCATAACAATTTGTTCTCTTAATGTCTATTTTCTAATGATTTATAAAACATTTAATTATAACTCATGCAACTTAATACTCCTGTAATTATGTTCAATAATGATGGAAAAAAAGTTGTTGTCACCATTTCTGAAACAAGCTTGCAATTAGGCAATATGGCTACACATCATGCTTATCCTTACTATATGTTAATAACTATGTTTGGCAGTAAACGCGATTAATTTATGGTGTTATTCTGAACCTCTTGGCTTGCCATAATCCTAACCAAACGTATATTACACAAAGTGCGTTTCCTACATAGATATCTATATAAAGGCTAGATCTGTCACGGCGGAGTATTTATCGTCATCACCGGCGGCCATCTTGTCACAGACAGGCTTTCTGGCGGGCTCTGTGGTATCTGATGTAAGAAATACTTTTATCTCGTTGAAATCTTGACGGATTTACGAACGGTTTGGTTTCTTACAAACGTTATTAACGTGGCTATAATTCTGGATGATTATTTATTTATACACTTATTATTCATAATATGCAGTATCATAGCTACATCTCTGCCGTTTATAACAAACCAGACCGTTTGAAAATCGGTAAAAAATTGAGCAAGTTACGGTGATTTAAATAGTACATGCACCATCAAAACAATGTTACCAGTGAGCGGGCTGCCTGTGACAAGATGGCCGCCAGGTGCTGACGTCGACCTCCATTGGCCAGCAGCGCGGACGACACATCTAACCTTTATATTCATATCTATGGTTTCCTATGCACGTAAAAACAAATTTTCACGTATAAATTGCACGATAAACACTGTGTGCGAGACGCATTTAGTGTGACCGGGTTGATATACTGTATCTATGGCAACCAAACGTCACTGGTGAGACAAACGTGCAACGAACGGACGGTCAAATTACGTTTTGGCAGGGGAAAAACTGATCTGAAAATGTAACAGAAGTTGTAGAAATGTAGTGGAGTAGAAAGTAGAATAATTGCTGCAAAATGTAACGAAGTAAAAGTAAAAAGTAGGCACTATTTATTTTACTTAAGTAAAGTAAAGATACGTGAAAAATGTACTTAAGTAAAGTAACGAAGTATTGGTACTTGCATTCCACCACTGTCTCCTTGAGATTGAGACGTGGTCTGGGAACCACATGTTCATTTTCTCGTATCTGAGGCGTGGTTTACGAATGCCCAGAGCTGTATATTGGGTGCTACGAATGTCTATCAAATCCGCCTGTACGTAGCTCATAGCCAATCGGTTCAATTACAATGGCAAAAGTTTGAGCAAAGCATGAAAACTGTTCTGTATTTGTAATTTTATTTTCAATAGAAATCCCCCTGAAACAGATGAATAAATGTATTCTTTCAGAAACGCCCAATTAAATTAAGGGGACACACAAAAACGGAGCGTTATTGCTCACTCCCAAAAAGGGGCAACTTTGACAAGCTATAATAAATGATCTGCGGTGTTTTGAGTTGAAATTGCATAGACACTTTCTCGGGACACCATGGATTTATATTACATCTTGTGAAAGGGGCATAAAATGTCAACTTTAAATGACGACTTAATACTTTAATGTGTCAAATGAATCAAAACAAATTAATTAATCAAAACTAAATCCATAAAATCATCCCATGATGAGAACCCCAAAAGGTTATAGATATTAAACGCCTGACAAAACCCTAAGAGAGAGAGAGAATATGAACACAGAATGACTGATGTCTGATCACAGCGATTGACAGGATTCGCTAGTGGATATTTTGGGAGCAGAGACTCTAAGCTGAGGTTACAAGGTCAAAAACACTGTAACCCAGTTCGAAATCTAGTTTATACTTTAAAGGAACACGCCGACTTTTTGGGACTTTAGCTTATTCACCGTATCCCCCAGAGTTAGATAAGTCCATACATACCCTTTTCATCTCCGTGCGTGCTGTAACTCTATCTGACGCACGCACTGCTAGCCTAGCTTAGCACAAAGACTGGCAGTAAATGGCTTCAGCTAGCATAGCCTAGCCTACTGCTCCCAATATGTGACAAAATAACGGCAACATTTTCCTATTTATATGTTGTGATTTGTATAGTTACAGTGTGAACAAATAACAAGGTCATACCTTTATGAGACAGAGCCATCTTTTAACCGTATACATACTGGGAACTATATTCTCAGAGGGCGAAGCACTGCTGCTTGGGCGGAGTGATTAGTGCAACACTGTGAGCGAACTCTCTGCTCCTCACCACGGGGCTTCTCAGGTGCTGCGAGCTAATCACTCTGCCCAATTAGTGGTGCTTCGCCATCTGAAAATTTGTTATTGGCCCTTTTGACAAATTGCTTGTGATGACTTTCATTTGTAAGTCGCTTTGGATAAAAGCAGCTGCTAAATGAATAAACGTAATAGATTGTGAATTCTAAGTCAAACATCACCCATAGGTGGCTCAAGTCAAAAGGAGTAATATTCTGATCGCTAATAAAGACAAGCAATAGTAATCATGATCACTCTCAGAAAAAAAAAAGGTACAAAAGCTGTCACTGGGGCTGTACCTTTTCAAAAGTACCTAAAGGGTGCATATTGGCACCTTAATGGTACATATTAGCAGCACCAAAAATGCACATAATAGCACCTAAATGTACATATTAGCACCAAAAATATACATATTAGCACTTAAATGTCCATATTAACACCTAAAATGTACATAATAGCACCTATAATGTACATATTAGCTCCTAAAATACATATTAGTACCTAAATGTCCATATTAGCACCTAAAATGTCCATATTAGCATCTAAATGTACATATTAGCACCTAAAATGTACATATTAGCACCTAAATGTCCATATTAGCACCTAAAATGCACATATTAGCACCAAAAATGCACATAATAGCACCTAAATGTACATATTAGCACCAAAAATATACATATTAGCACTTAAATGTCCATATTAACACCTAAAATCAGTCCCTCCAGGATTTCACGATTTTTTTTTTGTGATTTTTGCGATCAAATTGATTGATTTTGTGGTGGTAATTTCCAAAAATTTGTGAAAAAATGTGCGATTTATATTTAACATTTACCGTACTAGTATTCAGTCCTTCCAGAAAAACGTGGAGTTTTTTTTTTGTGATTGTTGAGGGCAAAAATTGATTGATTATGCGGTCCGTTTTCTTTAAAAATGCGATGGAATATGCGGGATATTTATGCAATTTTATGCGATGAAATTGCAGGAATTTGCAAAAATTGAGGGAACTTGTAAAAATTGCGGTTTGATAAAAAAGAGAAAAAAAGTGATTCCCCCAACATCCTGTTAATGTAAGAGTCATTTCTTATTACTTCCTTTGATAAGCAAGCATACTACATCATAGAAAGTGCTGGGAATATTTAATTTCTCATCTTGTTTAATTTCAGACTGTAATGAGTGTAAATAAGGTGTGGCCCCTTTAAGAGCTGCGCGCTCCCTGTTGAACTGTCTGCAGTGTTATATTTTGTGCGCCTCAAACGCCCCATGTGTGCGGGTAATTTCTGTTTGATGCTACTTCTTTTATCTTATGTTGTTTATTAAGTAACGTTGTGACGGTAGAACGTGTGACAGACAGTTATACGAGTTCGATTTGTGAGATGTCAATCGCCTCCGTGAGTCTGTCTGGGTTCGCGTAATTGCGTCACTTCATAACGTTCCCATGGAAACAGGGGGAAATGGCTGCTCTTGTGTGAAGCAAACGCAACATTTTTCAACTTTCTGCTACGATACATGTGACTTTTTTTGCAACGAAAATGCGAGGATTATGAAATTATGCAAACCCCGCATATTTTGCACGGAAATCGGCAATTTATGCGGCGAAAGTGCGGCCCCTGCATAAATATGCGGACTTTGGCTGATTTTGCATTGAATTCAGCGATCGCATAATCGCGTTTTTCTGGAGGGACTGTAAAATGTACATAATAGCACCTATAATGTACATATTAGCTCCTAAAATACATATTAGTACCTAAATGTCCATATTAGCACCTAAAATGTCCATATTAGCACCTAAATGTCCATATTAGCACCTAAAATGCACATATTAGCAACTAAAATGCACATAATAGCACCTAAAATGTACATATTAGCACCTAAATGTCCATATTAGCACCTAAAATGTACATATTAGCACCTACATGTTCATATTAGCACGTAAAATGTATATATTGGCACCTAAAATGTACATACAGTATCAGCACCTAAAATATACATATTAGCACCTAAAATGTTCATAATAGCACCTAAAATGGACAAAAGTTTTCCCTTTTGAAAAGTTACAGCCCCAGTGACTGCTTTTGTACCTTTTTTCTTAGAGTGTATAGAAATCCTTAGCAACATGTCAAGAATACACAAAACAGCTTAGCAACGCCCAGCTTAGCAACACCCAGAAAACCCTAGCAAGTTTTGCACAGGCAAACATCACTCATGTTTTCTTCAGAACATGCAAAAATCTAGTTTACAACTGTTTTCCTGTGCAGAGAGCCTTTGTGATAAATGGCAGCTTTGGTGTAAGAGTGTGTGTTTTTTGTGTCAGTGTGTGCAGTTCAGATCTGATTCTCGTCTCATTTCTGCAGGCTGTGCGTTCCTCACGTACTGCGCTCGTGAATCAGCCATCAAAGCCCAGAATGCATTGCATGAACAGAAGACTCTACCAGGGGTAAGTCTCTTTTAATCTTTTTTGATCTAATGTTTTGTTGTTGTTTCATCTATTTCAGGCAGACATGGTCTAACCGTTGAATGCAAATCTGAAACAACTTCTGTGTTCTTCGGATATATTTACAACATGTAAACAATATTATATGTGTGCTCCCAAATTAACAGGAATATACACAAATTGGCATGTTCAGGTTATTTTGCACACAACAGAAGTCAATTTCTGAAAAGGAATTGGAATTTGCTTAATAAAGTAACATTTGATTGAAAACTAGTGTCCAATATTTTAGTCTAAGGCTCTTCCCAGCTAACAAAATATGTTGTATGAACATTTCACCTGCGTTTCCATTAAGTTCTCCTGCTAATTTAACATTGAGTGAATGATAGCAGAGAAGATACAGCTGAGATACCAAAAGTCTTTTTTCACAACCTCACTGTTGTCTGCAGTTGAGTTTGAGATTTCTCTTTCCCGTGTGTGTGTGTGTGTGTGTGTGTGAATGGAGCTGTTCATTTAGGTGACGTGAGATCCATGGGGAATGTAGTGTGTGTTAATCAGAGGTGAGCTATAGAGTGTGTCTGGCTCTCATGCGAGCACATGTACACATGTTCGGCTGTCACGATCAGACATGTGGCTGCACATTCATTGGCTCCCGTGGGGTCTATCGCTGCCGTGGGCCAGCTGCCGGAAACCACATCGGTGGAAAAGAGCGCCAGTAGATTTATGGAGAGGTCATGAACATTAACCTTTGTTGGCTCGAACACATTAATGCAGAAAAGCATAATATAAATACATGCACTTCCGGATTTATGCACACACACACAACTGAATCTCACGAAACCTGTTAAGAACAAGGTTGCATTTTACCAACCAAAAAATAAATACACACATATATATATATATATATATATATATATATATATATATATAGTGCCAAATTAGCTGATAAACTGGTGGTTATATCAAGTCTGTTGACATTTTCTTTTATATATATATATATATATATATATATATATTAGTTAATTTTGTCAGTGTAAATTGTGAGAATATTGTGAATTTTTTTTAAACAAGATTTTTATATATATATATATATATATATATATATTATATTATTATATTACAATTATTATAAGTATATAGGGCTGTAAAAAGATTAATTGCGATTAATCACATCTAAAATAAAAGTTTGTGTTTACATAATATATGTGTGTGTATATATATATATATATAGTGTCAAATTAGCTGATAAACTGGTGGTTATATCAAGTCTGTTGACATTTTCTTTTATATATATATATATATATATATATTAGTTAATTTTGTCAGTGTAAATTGTGAGAATATTGTGAGAATTTTTTTAAACAAGATTTTTATATTTCAATTAAGTAATTTAGTGTAAATATTAATGTGCATCTCTCTAGATATCTTTATATCTATATATCTATATATATATATATATATATATATTATTATTATTATATTACTATTATTATAAGTATATATTAGGGCTGTAAAAAGATTAATTGCGATTAATCACATCCAAAATAAAAGTTTGTGTTTACATAATATATGTGTGTGTGCAGTGTATAATTATTTTGTTTATATAAATACATATGCATGCATGTATATATTTAATATATATATATATATATATATATATATATATATAATACATAATTTACATTATATATAAATATTTTATATATGAATAACACATTTTCTTAAATACATGCATGCATGTGTGTGTATTTATACAAAATAATTATACACAGCACACACAAATATATTATGAAAAAACTAACTTTTATTTTGTATGTGATTAATCGCAATTAATCTTTTGCACAGCCCTAATATATATGCTTTTTCGCATTAAAATAATGAGAGAGTTACATGATGGACATGTTCTTGACAGGTTTCCTGAGATTTCCAAGCAAACAAGCTGGTCTCAATGGGACATGTTGCACTGTGAATTAGGATGATACTGGTCAGCATTTTCAGATTAAGATGTCTATTATGAACCCTGAATGAGTCTGCATGGAGCCCATTTATAGAAGTGGGTGTCTGAAAAAGGAATGAGCTACTTTTACTTGGAGGTGTGTGTGTTTCTGTGTATGTGTTTGGAGTGGGGTCACTGTAAAAGAGAGCAGTGGAGCGTAATTTTAGGCTGGAGAGACTATTTCAGGAGCAGACGGGGTGTCAGTGGAATAACAGTCAGTCATGTGACACCTGAACTGGTTTAGAAACAAGAAACAGCAGTCACTCACTGGCATGTGTGTGTGTGTGTGTGTGTTTGTGGCCGGTTGAGTTTCATTCTGGTGTGAATCTAGTTTGCAAGATTTAGTTTGGGCATCATGATTCACAGTGAAATAGACATTTGAAAAGTCCTATTCAGATGCAACACAATAACAAGTAATAAAAAGCAATTTCTTCCATATTAATTTGAATGAATACACTACATACAGTTCAAAAGAGACTTTCTGAACTGTAGTTGTATATTAATAATAAATATGTTCCCATAAGACTGAGTTTATGTATGGTTAAATATGATATAACTCATATAATATTCAATCTCTTTAATGTTTTGCCATCATGAAGCTTAAAGGAGTAGTTCACTTTTGAAAAAAAAATAATTTTTGCTGATTTTTGATCACTTTTGCTGATAATTTACTCACCCCCATTTCATCCAAGATGTCCATGTCTTTCTTTCTTCAGTCGAAAAAAAAAATTAAGGTTTCTGATGAAAACATTCCAGGATTTTCTCCATATAATGGACTTCAATGGGAACCAAACGGTTCAAGATCCAAAAGACAGTTTCAATGCAAACTGCAAACTGTTCAAAGGGCTTTAAACGATTCCAGACGATGAATAAGGGTCTTATCAAGCGAAACGATCGCTCATTTAATAAATAAATAAATAACAAAGTTTAAGTTTTATAAGCTCAAATGGTCGCCTTGCTCTGTTCTGTGATGCGCGTTCGTGACTCTCCTGTTCGAACTCGTTCATCAAAATGAACGAATCTTTTTCCGAGTCATTTGGTTCATTCAACGCACGAAATGAATGAATTGACTATTCAGGTGTCATAACAAAGACATCGATTCTTAAACGATGTCATATTTGCTTTTAAAATGTCATTATTGAGCGAAAGACACTTAATGACAGTTGTCATAAACATGCATAAACTCTACTTCATATTCAAGACATGTGTCACGTCAGTGAGTAAAGTGTTACCTGAAGATCTTTTTGATGAAATCTGTGAGCTTTGATTTAAAAGCTTAAATTAAATGTGTTCATTATATAAGCGATTGAGTCTTCAGAAGCGCTCAATTCACATGGGTTCGCTTTTCGATCTTTTTGAAGCTTCAAAGTGGTAGTTGCTGTCAATGGAGGGACAGAAAGCATCAAAAAGATCTTCATTTGTGTTTCGAAGATGAGCAAAAGTCTTCCAGGTTTGGAACGACATGAATGACAGAATTTTCCTTTTTGGGTGAACTATCCATTTAATAGCTTGCACTGTAAAAAAATTTAGAGTAGGATTTACTTGAAAAAACCTTGCTTAACGATCTCACTCAGAAAATGCTAGTAAATTTACAAAGATTTGCCAAGTAAAAACCTAAACATATTTATCAGTAGCTTTAATTAGAAATCTTTAAGTTAAATTTACTTGGAATGTGGAATTAAGTAAACTTTACAAAAAATAAGTAATTTTAACTCGGCTTGTAAAAGGTTGATTAATATCGATTTCCTTTGCCTTTGTATTACATTTCACTAAAACAATTATCTTGAATTTTATTAGTCATTTATAGTATGTTCTTTACTTAGATCATCTAAGTAATTTATATGAAGAGTTCAGATGCAAAAGCCTCTAAGTGCCATTTGAAATTTTCTTCTAGAATGATCATTTTTATCAAGCTTGTATATTTAAGTTCAGTGATTTCACTTAAATGGCAATGATAATTACCTATTAATTGTTATTTAAGTGAAATTACTGAACTTAAATATACAAGTTTGATCAAAATCATCATTAAAGAAGAAAATTTCAAATGGCATTTAGAGGTTTTTGCATCTGAACTCTTCATAAGCCTTATGTGAATGCAAACACCTCAATACTTGGTAGACAATACACAATGGTGGTAACATGGATCGTTTTTGTGTTTGAATGTGTCGTTTTAAGCAAAAAATGTACTCGAAATGTCACAAAATGGCAATTTACTAATACTGAAAACAAAAATCAATGATAAAACGGTGTAACTACAGCTGGAAACCAGTGAAAAATGAACCTCATTAATTATTCAAGGTCCAGTGCATGATGGGAACCCCAGTATCAGAAAAGTTGAGTAATTTTTACTTAATTTTATTGAGTTGATATTTACACTTTCATTTATACTCGCTTGAAATAAGTACTGATATGGAATTTACTTAGTTTTTTAAATTCTTGCCTGAACTAACTTTTTCAAGTAAATTACATTGGGTTTTTTCACTAGTATTTACTTAACCAAAAAATCTTTTTTTTACAGTGTTGACTTTTTTATCCAGAAATGCTGACTCAATGAAATGGTACAGTTGCGCTATTTGTTTTTGCAACTAAAACACACACGGGTCCAGTTAAGTTCTTAGATCTAATGCAAAACAGAAGAAATGAGGGGACGATCGATCACATGGGCGTTCACTAATATTGATTAATGAATGTTGTATTGTTATCGAGAGTGCGCGCCGCCATAGTCAACCCCGTCGTACAATTCAACGATTTCCCATGAAGTCAGACGACTCAACTGAAATGTCTGAAGGAAATTTATGGTGTGTGTGTGTGCGCACCGTTTCCTTACTTTCCTTTTATTTAAGAGCTCTATTGGCTTGTCAGATTGTATTGTTGTACTATGAGGAATTATTGCGCTCTGGTTGGTTCAGCCACAAGAGCTACAATATAATTCATAACTAGGGTATTTATCAGAGAGATGTCTGGGAAGCAGGAAGAGGAGAGAGACGGAGCGCGAAAGAATATAAATAGGGGGAGCTGGAAGATGAATAGAGTAATATGTGCAGGAATACGGCAGGGCACGTCGAGTTTACAGGAAAGGAAAGTAGATGGTACACACAAACAGGGTGATGAGGGTCATGTTGACAGCCGCAGGCATATACGTGCACTTCCGCATGTGTGTATGTTAACGGGAAAGCCACAAAGGGCCCACAGAGTTCCCACGTCTCCATTAAGAGTCTGCGAAATGCAGGCATCAGGGCACGAGAGGTCGGATGAGAGAGAGAGAGGCAGAGAAACGGTGAATCTTACACTTGTCTTGCATTCGTAAAAGACATTATTGGACAGTCGGGACATTATTTTTACATATCAAATAAAAGAACCGAGTAAAATGAGATCAGAGGCCGTAGAAATACATATGAATCCCTGCCGATGACGCGTTTGGTGCTGATATTTGGCATGTATCCGTGTAATGTAATTTAGTAAGTTGCAGAAATTTCAACTTAATACACATTTGAATAGCGCTTTTCACAATACATATTGTTTTAAAGGAGTAGTTCACTTTTTTTTAAAAAAAACTTTAGCTGATAATTTACTCACCCCCATGTCATCCAAGATAGATATCCATTCTTTCTTCAGTCGAAATGAAATTAAGGTTTTTGATGAAAACATTCCAGGATTTTTCTACATATAATGGACTTCAATGGGAACCAAACAGTTCAAGAGTTTCAATGCAAACTGCAAACTGTTCAAAGGTCTTTAAATGATTTCAGAAGATGAATAAGGCTCTTTTCAAGCGAAACCATATTAGTGTGGTGTTCCTAATAATCCTTTAGGTGAGTGTAGATATAATATCATCAGCATAACAGTGGAAACTGATTTGTTTTCTAATGTGTTCTTATTGAAAATAGCAGAGGGCCTAAAACAGACCCTTGCAGCACCCCATAATTTATTGCCTTTAACTTTAATCATCCGCCTTTGAATAAACAAAACGGTAACGGCCAGATAGTTACAACACTCTCAGAAAAAAAGGTACAAAAGCTGTCACTGGGGTGATACCTTTTCAAAAGGTACACTTTTGTACCTATAAAGGGTGCGTATTGGTACCTTAATGGTACAAATATGTTTTCAAAAGGTACACTTTTGTACCTAAAGGGTGCGTATTGGTACCTTAATGGTACAAATATGTTTTCAAAAGGTACACTTTTGTACCTAAAAGGTGCATATTGGTACCTTAATGGTACCATGAAGGTACCAATATGCACCCTTTATAGGTACAAAAGTGTACATTTTGAAAAGGTACCGCCCCAGTGACAGCTTTTGTAATCCTGTTGGGCTATAAATCTGTTTTTGTAATCTCATTAAAATGTTTTTTTAAACATCCAGTAATACTAAAAGAAAAAAAAATCATAGAAATGAATTGGGCAGATGGTGTTCAGATCCTGGAAAGGCCGTTTGTAACCTGTTTAGCGTCTGTTATGTGACATATTTCCAAGTGAAACAGAGATGTTTTTTGATGCCATTGAATCAAGGTATGGTCAATTTTAATGTCCTGTATTTTCATCCTCACTTATGAGAGCAGATGAGATTGGGGGCGACCCTCTTTTCCACAGTCAGTTTAACAATCAGTTCAGTTTGAATCAATTGAACTGAACTAAACATATTCATTTGTTTTAGTTCAGTAAAGCCTCTTATGAATCCCTGGCCTGCAGGGACGATTCACAGAGATAACAGGAAAAACGATTGTGGACACACAGTCAGCATATATTTTAGGAACTGAAGGAGCGGAGGAGGAAAAACACACTGTAGAAAGGGAGGCCTGGACTTGATTGGTGTTATCAGAACGTTTATGACGCTGTTTTGAGTCACCATTTGATGTTCAATGTAAAATCTGGATTCTGGATGTGGCTATAGGGGTCTATAATGTTCTTCATAACCATGTATAGATTGTAAATAGCAGTTGTGTATTTTCAATAACTCCGTGGCTCTGGGAAGGTTCACAGCTGGGATTGAATCTCAATAGAGCTCAGCTGTAGATACACAGGATCTCTACGTGTGTGTTTGTGTGTGTGTTCTCTATCCGCTTTTCTCGACATCCTTCAGCGAGGCACAGCTTGAGGGATATATAGTTGCCATAGAAACGGCAGCAAGCCTGTTATCAGTGTAAGTGTAATGAGAAAAAATGCAATTTCAGCCAGCACACATGCACACACACGCAAACACACTGCCAGTGGACGAGCGTAGTGGCACCTTTGCTTCTCCTTTCACAATCCATCCAACAAAAGGCATATTCATTTGAGTTCAGTGCCATTTAAACCTGCTAACTAAACTGATCTATCCACTTTATCAGATTTGTGGGAATAAAAACAGCCCCAATTAAGTCGATAGTTGTCATGCAGTAAGAGTATATAGAGCTATAAAATTAATAATAGGTCAGATAATTTGATGAGAAACGTTTGCGTTCATATTGAGATCTGTTACTTTTGATCACAGACTTTGGTATCTTGGTTTGAGACATTATGCTGCGTTCACGTGCTTTCGCTCACTTGTGAACTGGTATTTACCAGTGTGTTGCGTTCAAGTGCTTTCGTTGTCGTAATGTGCTAAAAAGATGGAGATCCAGACCTGTTATTTAGCTAAAACTATTTTAGATTGCTTAAAGGGTTAGTTCACCCAAAAATGAAAATTCTGTCAGTATTTACTCACCCTCATGTTGTTCCAACCCCGTAAGACCTTCGTTCATCTTCAGAACACAAATTAAGATATTTAAGATATTAAGATCGCTCCTGCATACAGTCCATATGCTTCTTGAGGGACTGGCTTTTGCTGTCCTCGAAAAGTCATTAAAGACATCGTTAAAATAGTCCAAGTGACTACAGGGGCTCAATCTTAAGTTTATCAAACGACGAGAACACTTTTGTGTGCAAAAAAACAACAAAAATAACGACTTTATTTCAACTATTCGTTTATTTCTCCCTCTGCGCGAGTCAGGTTACTAGTTTAATAGCGTAAGCTTCTGTTATTGTACGTCACACGCATCACACACACATGACCAGCGTCGGCCAATAGTGAGCCTACGTGTGACGTAGCTTTACGCAATCACACTACGTTAACTGACTTACAGGCTCATGGAGAAGGAAGTGAAAAGTTGAAATAAAGTCGTTATTTTTGTTGTTTTTTTGCGCACAAAAGTGTTCTCGTCGTTTGATAAACTTAAGATTGAGCCCCTGTAGTCACTTGGACTATTTTAACGATGTCTTTAATGACTTTTCGAGGACAGCAAGAGCCAGTCCCTCAAGAAGCCTATGGACTGTATGCAGGAGCGATCTTAATATCTTAAATATCTTCATTTGTGTTCCGAAGATGAACGAAGGTCTTACGGGGTTGGAACAACATGAGGGTAAGTAAATACTGACAGAATTTTCATTTTTGGGTGAACTAACCCTTTAAGTCATCTGCTACAGCAAGAAAATGATTTATCAAAACTCAAAAAGGTAAATAATAGGCTGTATATTTTCTAGATCATGAATAGTATATATTTTTACCATTCATGAGTAGGGTTGGGTATCGAGAATCGAGTATCGATTGGAACCGAGACTAACTTTTCGTTTTTCCCGGAATCGTTCAAAAGTTCAAATTTCGATTCCTAGTTTCGATATTCACAGTCCGCCGAGCGGAAGAAGAAACCGCTGAACAACACCAAAGTAGAAGCGTCTACCGGAAGTGTTGGCATAACCACGCGAGTCGAACATGAGTAGCTTACATCAGCGGTCCAAAGTGTGGCTTCACTTTTCTAAAAATAAAGAAATCTTGGCAAAATGCAAAATTTGTGACAAAAGGAGTATTTTTACAGGAGTATTTCCTTCAGAAAGGCCGTTGGTTAGCAAGGTTAGCTAAACTTTTTTGACCCTGCCTCTTAAAAGAATCGGAATCGAGAATCGTCAGGAACCGGAATCGAAACAAGGAATCGGAATCAGAATCGTTCAAATTCAAACGATACCCAACCCTATTCATGATTCTCGCGGTGCTCTCCGCCATTTTGAAATGGTCAAAGGTTATCTCATCTCGGCAACTCGTCCATCAAAATATTCTACGAGTTGCCCAGTGGTAAATACCACATGAGGGGGTGTTCATGTGCATTTTCAACGTCGGCTTTTGGTATTTACCATAATTACCATAGCACATGAACGCACCATTAGTCCCTTTCACACATACTGTTTTTACTGGGAAATTTACCTGTAAATTACCGTTAAAGGGATACTCCACTTTTTTTTTTTTTTTTTGGGAAATAGGCTCATTTTACAACTCCTCCAGAGTTAAACTGTTGAGTTTTACCGTTATTGAATCCATTTAGTCGATCTCCACGGTACCACTTCTGGCGGTACCACTTTTAGCATAGCTTAGCATATGCTATGCTAAAAGTGGTACCGCCAGAACCAGAGATCCCTTTAAGAGATCATGTGTGAACAGGACCTTAAAAAACAAACAAAAACAAAAAAAAAAACATGGTAAATAAGTTCTGGCAATTTAAGAGTATGAGAAGTTGTACATTACCTGTAAATTACTGGTATGATGATGTGTGTGCACAAAGAATGAAGATTACCGATATGAGCACGTACGCACTTACATACTGTAAGAAGTCTACTTTTTGCCAATCAAAATTGAAGATGGCACAATTTGTTTACAATCTGCTTTTTAATAATGTTTCTATGTAAATATGTGCTCGATGGACATCTTTGACCGTTGTGCCCAGAGCTTAACAATGACTTTCACCCAGGCCAGTAGTTTTCCAAAGTTACACTCAACATTTTCACTTACCACAATTTTTTTTTGTTCGTAAACTACTTTTTAAATTACACTCACAAGATGAGACGTTAATATTTTATCTTTTTTTATATTTTATAACAATGATATTTTAACAAATCTCCAGTTGAAATATATGACTGGAAAAATAGTCTTTTATTCGACTAATTAAAACAATGCATGTTCATTTTTAAATGGTTTTTTAATTAATTTAAGGCTTTCATTAACGATTATTTCGGTAATCGAGTAATCAGTCGAATATTTTGACGATTAATCGAGTAATTAGTCGAATATCTTGACGATTAATTGAGTAATCAGTCAAATATTTTGACGATTAATCGAGTAATCTAGCTTTTTGGGGTAATAAAAATAGACCTAAGTGAACAATCTTTAAAATTACTTAAAATGCATATATAATAATTTCAATGAGGTAATAAGAATTGACTCAAATTAAGTATCAAAAGCAAGTAATCATTCTGGTAAGTTTATATTGTGTGAAAGATGCTATTGTTATTGGTATTATTGAAGACATCTCTTCTAAAGGAGACACATGTGAGATAACTGGGATGTTTTTCTTAGGGTTACTGACTTTTAAGATCTCCACTCTTGAAAATGAATAAAAAATTTAAAACGTTATGCACATTTCTCTAGTCGTACTCAGCTCTAAAGTATTTAATTGACTAAAATAGCTCCTTTTAAGTGAGTCCTTATTCAGTAATAACAGGAAAAGTTATGGAAAAATGTAGGTCATAAAGTGTGGGAACTCTACGGAGAAACATCTGAAAAGTAAAAGTCTCTCCTTTTATATATCAATTTTTTTTCTTATTTTGTCTATAAGCAGAACTTTTAGAAATTGGATTGGATTCTTTAGATTTGATTATTGGATTGACAAAAATGTATTTAAACATATTGTTGTTGCTATATTGTCCTGTAGGAATTTCATAAAAAGAGACCGGATGCTACCAAACCTTTCGCCGAATATATAATTTGTCAACATTCTAAACAATTGTGGACCGTTTTTTATATAGTTAATGTAAACATAGGTAAACACAGTGAAAGTGGGATCAGTTGTGCCAACAGGTTAAAGGGTTTTTGCATTGTGTGTGAAGAACACACCTATCAACATCCCTTAACCACGGTAAAATCACAGTAAGTTCAACATCTCATAGTTTCTTGCTTTAAAGGAGTAGTTCACTTAAAAAAAAAATTGCTGATAATTTACTCACCCCCATGTCATCCAAGACATCCATCATTCTTTCTTCAGTCGAAAAGAAATTAAGGTTTTTGATGAAAACATTCCAGGATTTTTCACCATATAATGGACTTCAATGGGAACCAAATTGTTCAAGATCCAAAAGACAGTTTCAGTGCAAACTGCAAACTGTTCAAAGGGCTTTAAACGATTCCAGATGATGGATAAGGGTCTTATCTAACGAAACGATCGCTCATTTAATAAATAAATAACAAAGGTTAAGTTTTATAAGCTCAAATTGCTCTGTTCTGTGATGCGCGTTCAGTACTCTCCTGTTCGAACTTGTTCATCAAAATGAACAAATATTTTCCAGAGTCAACTCATTCATTTCGTTCGTCGAATGGACCAAACGACACGAAAAAAGATTTGTTCATTTGGATGAACGAGTTCGAACAGGAGAGTCACGAACGCGCATCACAGAACAGAGCAAGGCGAGCATTTGAGCTTATAAAACTTAAACTTAGATTTTTTTTATTATATGAGTAATCATTTCGCTAGATAAAACCCTTATTCATCGTCTGGAATCGTTTAAAGCCCTTTGAACAGTTTGTGGTTTGCACTGAAACTGTCTTTTGGACCTTGAACCGTTTGGTTCCCATTGAAGTCCATTATATGGAGAAAAATTTCTTGGATGACATGGGGGTGAGTAAATTATCAGCAAAAGTTTTTGTTTTGTTTTTAAGTGAACTACTCCTTTAATGAGCCACTAGAGTAAACTAAACTGGTTCTGAGTAAATCTGAACTGCTCTCCAGCTCATCTCAGCTCAAGTCTATTCTCTGTGTTGTGCATTGGCATGAAGGCTGAATATGAGAATGAGGCCTTTTACATAACAAGTCATAAAGAGAGAGAGAAAGAGAGAGAGAGAGCGAGAGTTCCTTGTTGCTGCCACTTGGCGATGACCTAAAATGTAGGCGCACACAGTCACACATCAAAACGAATAACGATCCAATGCTGCGCTCATGAATTCTAGGTCACTAAGTCCCGCCCCCATGCATGTGTTTCTTTTTTCATTTCAAAGTGCAGCAGTAATGTGATGTGCTGGAGTTGGCCCGAGGCAAGTGTGTGTGCGCTTGTTTATGAGCGTGCATTTATACATATGCATGTGTGTGTGTGTGTGTGTGTGTGTCCCTCAGCAGCTGGAATGGTGATTTCTGCTGACAAATTCTCCATGTTGTCCTTCAACCTCTGTGGTTACAATACATCTGCCTCACAAATAGTCCTGTCCATGTTCATGTGTGTGTGGGGGGCTGGATGGTATGATGGCATATACTGCTCTAAGCTATTTACTTGTGCGATGAAGCAACGTAAAAGCTCAGGAGACTAAATTTTTCTCCTAAAATTCCTTAGGAAAAGTGGGAATGGACACACATGAGTAGAGCTATAAAATAAAGGTACTTTTCAGAAATTTGGATTAACGTAAGATTTCTCTCTTTTTTTAAATTTAGTAATAATAAATGTTTCTTGAGCAGCAAATCATCATATTAGAATGATTTACGCTTTACGTCACAGGAATAAATTACATTTTAAAATATGTTCACAGAAAACACTTACATACTTTAAATTGTAATATTACTGTTTGTACTGTATTAATGCATTATTGATGAGAATAAGAGACAAACATTAAAACAATCTTACTGATTCTAAACTTTTGTTTCATTGCTGCCTGGGTAAAGTTATTGCGATATTAATATGATCATATTTGTAATGTCTCTTTTCTCTTTTACATCATTATCTCCTGCTCTGTGTATTTATTTAGTCCTCCTGACGGGTAAAATCCAGCATGTAAGTGCTCTGTTGGTTTTACTAGGACTGATGTAGTCTCATACGGCTCGCCCACAGACGCAAAAAAAAAAAGACAATATTATATTTAAAATCACAAGCTCCCATCTAAATGGCAATGTGCAACTTCCGGGAATAAGGCTCTACAAATGTATAATTTTATAAATATAATTAATTTTAACTTTTTTGATAAAAGTAGATTTTTTGATTGGTAAATGTGATAAGATACTGATAAAGATAAAAGATTTAACATAAAAATGATAAAACTATTTTACTTAATATTTTTGATTTTATGCTTTTGTAATGCTTATGTTGCATTTTATTGTTGTTGAGTGTTGATTTGTCATGTTAGAAACATGCTAATGAAAAAAAAACTATTATACTTCACTTTTTATACTTATAGTTAACTTAAAAAAAAATCTGTCATCATTTACCCTCAAGTTGTTTCAAACCTGTATAAATTTCTTTATTTTACGAAAAGAGCCTCACCACTATGGAAAGCCGCTTTAGCTTTTTTTAATTTCCAGGATATAAATTCTTTATATCAACAATTTAATTGCTGATATCTGTAATTGTATTTTCACTAGTGAAATTTCACCATAGGCTGCCTGTCAAAATGAAATTGTTGATATCAAGAATTGATTTTTTACTAGTAGAAATATCATTTTTTATATCAATAATTACATTGAATTCCTGATATTAATAATTAAATTGTCACTATAGTTGAAATGTCGATTCTTGATATCAACAATTCAATTGGTACTAGTAAAAATGATCATTTTTGATATCTGAAAATGTATTTCTGATATCAATATTATTTCAGATATCTAAAATGGCTTTCTTACTAACAATCACATTCATGATATCAGAAATTAACATTATCACACTGTAAAAAGACATTGTTGGTTTAACTTAAAAAAGTAAGTAACCTGGTTGCCTTAATTTTAAGTTCATTGAATGGAAAAAGTGAGTTAATACAATGAAGGAGAATGATTTAATCATCAGAAACTCAAAATTATATGTTATCTGAACTAAATAAGTTATTTAAGTTGATTTGACAAAAGAAAAAAAGTTGTGATTACTAATCATGAAAAGATTTTTTTTTACAGTGTAGTAAAAATTCAATTATTGATATGAAAAATGACCATTGTTGGTAGCAATTAAATTGTGGATGTCAAAAAAAAAAGTTTTTACTAGTAGTAATTGTATTTCTGAAATGTGAAAGTGGAATTTCAACTAGTAAAAATCAATTCTTGATATGAACAATTGGTTTTGAATGGCAGGCTATGTGACATTTCACTAGTGAAAATACAATTGTTGATATCAAAAATGAAATTGTTGATATGAACAATTGAATTCTTGATATCAAAAATGTAATTGTTGATATCAAGAATTTATATCCTGGAAATTAATAAAAGTTAAAACGGCTTGCCATATTATGTCGCCCCCGCCATCATGGAAATGAACGTGGGCTTGAGGCAAAACTGCCTCCTAAAAATCAAGATATGGGTCAAAAATGTCCCTGTTTTTAACATGGATATAGAGTACCCCTTTCCCGAATATCAGCATAATTGCAAATGTGATAGCCTATTGATTTTATACAACAGTTCAATAAGCAAGAAATGAATGTTAATATACTTTCATTTGAAACATGGGAGGGAGATGGGGTTTGAAACGGGCCGTCTCTGGTTGGTAAAGAGGCCGCGGTTGATCTGTGCTAAATGTTATTGACAAGCAGCTATTTTCGGTCTAGCTCACGGCTGCCAAACGCATGATGTAGAGCTGCTGTGTTTGGCACCAAACAGCGCTGTCATTTTGTTTGTATTAGAGAGTGTGTGTGAAACCTCTCAATGTCCTGCTTGATTTAGTGAAGTTGACGTGAAGCTTTTCGCAACACCTCAGAGTGTCGGTCCAGCCCTGAGTGAGCACAACTGGCCATCATTGCTGTGTGTGTATATATATATAGCTATATAAGATACACATATTGCTGTATTTATGTATTTTCTCTTCTGTAAAAAATAAAAACGTAATTTTTACAGTAAAAAAACAGCAGCTGTGGTCGCCAAAACTTTACCGTCAAAAATACGGTAACAACGTTATTGGTTTTACAGACTTAACTTCAAATTTACAGTAATAAACCGTAGTTCATTATCTGTTATAATGTTAATTTTCCAACTTGTTGAAGTATTGATATCTGTTTTATACCATTGTAATACACTGACATCCAACAATCATCACAGCAGTAATGATAGTCACATGTGACTATCATTACTGCTGTGATGATTGTTGGATGTCAGTGTATTAGATAATGAAATACGGTTTATTACTGTAAATTTTAAGTTAAGTCATGTCATGTGACGTGATCAATCTAAGCTAATCACAAACAGATCTTCCACATAAAAGTTAAGACTTCTATAAAGAAGCTGCACACAAACATTAAACACCTCATAAAAAATGCAATAAACATTAATTTAACAAGATTAAATGTACAATAAAACTCTAATGTACATAACTGATTAGAAAAAAACAAGAAAACTATGAGGAACCATTGTTATTTCAACAAAAATACATAAAATGTGAAGTTTTTCACTGTAAATTATACAATGAGTTGTTCTTTTTCAATTTCAAATGGTGGTCCAAAAACAGTATTTTACAGTAAAATTACATTAAATGTATACCATGAGGTTTATCCTTTATCCGTTCTGTTAACCAATTAACAGTTTTGCACTGTAGCTTTTTTACAGTCTTTTACCGTTAAAATCACGATTTTTTTTTTTACAGCTTGAAAGTTTTCCTGTAGCTTAAATAATAAGTTGAACGAAACACTGACTAGCATTATTTAAAGTAATAGTTCTGCCAAAATGTCAGTATGTACGTTTTACATGAAGAACACTCTCTATGACTCCCCAACATCTTGCTTTGACATCCTCTAGGGTGACCAAGTCACCTTTAGGGGTGTCAGATCCCAAACACACACACACACACACACACACACACACACACACACACACACACACACACACACACCCTAAACCTCTATATAATTCACTCCCTTGAGATACTATAGAAAAAAACAGGCAGAACACCAAAAAAACAATAATAATCTTCCCATGCTTCGTTTGTTCTTGCGTGTATTGTGAATGCACTAGATTTGCAAGTTTATATGCGAAAGACAAGACCGACATATGGGTGTGTGAACAGATGATGACAGAATATTAATTTTTGGGTGATCTATTTCTTTAAGATCTCAAACCACAAACTGGATTTTTCCCTCCCCCCATCCACCAGCTTATTTGTGTATTAATTATTCTGCCAAAAACACGAGAGTGTGAGAGAGGATGAAAAGATAACCATGGAAGGATTGAAGGAATCCTGCTATAAATGGAATGTTTTGTTCCTGATTAGCTTTTTGAATTATAACGAGGCATGAGAATTTCATTTTCCTCTGTGTGTGTGTGTGCTGTCGTCTGGCTTTGCCAGTTTCAGATACAGGGAGAATATGTTAATTTCACCCATGAAACTTATAAGCACACACAACTGGGCATGTCTTACACTCTTAGAAAAAAATGGTTCTATTTAGAACCAGAAATGGTTCCATCCCCCGCTTCATATATGGAACTCCAAAATGGTTCGATATAGAACCATTTTTTTTTTTTTTGGTAAAAGGTTCTATTGACCAAGTACGGAACCCCAGGGTTCTATATAGAACCCAGAGGAACCCTTTTTTAAGAGTGTATAGAACCTTTTAGGGGTTCCAAATATGTAGCGCTGATAGAAGGTTCTATATAGAACCTTTTCTTCTAACGCCGCCTTCAAACTGGCAGTTGAAATCAGCTCCGATGCGGCTGCGAAACGACGGAAGTCATTCATTTCCTATGGAGATTCGCAGACCGCATGCGAATGGATCCGAAACGGGTCCGACCGAGTGCGGTGCGAAGAAAATCGTGTCCGTTGGTCATCCGGATGCGTTCAAAAATTTGAACTCTTGCGAAAAGCTACGGACGGTTCCTATCCGACAATTCCAGCGGAAGTTGACCGTTGCTATGGTACTGATAAACAAACCCGAATTATTAACTTTTAATAAAATAAATATTGATTTTATAACGATAAGTTGTGATGTCATTTTTGATTTTCATGACTTTCTAACGTTTATAAGGGCAGTTAATACAATAAATTGAAGGTAGACATTGAACTATTGACCACTATATCACATTTTTTAGCCGACCTGACATGTCAACGTCCTGAGCAACTTTCCTCACGCAGCATAACCCTAATCAGAGAGATGAGATCATACAGAACTGACACAATATAACTTTAATCTCTCCACCATTTTTGTTCTACCCGCATCCGACGCTTTTCACTGTGTAGTACGACGTCCGTTGGGAACGTATTGCGTATTACGGAGCTGATTTCAACTGCCAGTGTGAAGGCGGCGTAAGAGTGTATGTTCCAATACTACCTGTTTAAGTCAAGTCAACATTTTTTAAACAGTGCTTTATATAAGCAGGGATAATTTACAGGAAAATAATGATTCAAAACAGATTTCAGCTCTGCGTCAGTTCAATCATGTTGCATATGAAATCACACACTTTTGTTACATATTGCATGTAAAACGGTTCTTACGGCACATTAAAAAGAAAACTGCTGAACTAAAATAATAATCAATGAAATATAAATGAAAAGGCTAAACTAAATGAAGCTGTGGTTGAAAGATTATCTTCATTAATTCATATTTTAAAGTTTAGTTTTAGATTTAGTGAACACTAATGAGCCTGTTTTTTTTTCATGTAAATAACTGTGGTCATGATCTGTTGATTTCTCAGCTGAAAACGCAATAACCTTGACTTGCCACACACACACACACACACACACACACTCTCTCCTGCTTAAGCAGATTCACTTGTTGATGGCGGGAGCTTTGGAGAGACGGGGGAATATTACAACCTAAAGGTCACTGTCTCAGACCCCATTACTGTCTGAGACGCTTTATCATTCCCAGAATATCTCATAAGCGCACACATCTCTGCTTTAGTCTGCACTTCATTTCTTCTGTTTGCCTTTGCAGGGCTTTTTTATTTTCACAAAAGATGGAGCTATTCATTTTGCTTTCGCGTTCTGTCCACCTCGCGACAGATAATGCAGCTCTAGCCCACAGGAGGGAAGAACGCCCCTCTCTCTCTCTCTCTCTCTCTCTTTCTCTCACTGCAGCTCTAATGCACAGGTAAAACATTTCTGTCCCTATTGGAGATATAAAAAGAAACCCATAAAGCCAGAAAACAAAGGGAATAGCTCTTCCCAAAATGAACATTCCGTCATAATCATGAAAGTTATTGGGGACTGGAGCCAATAAAAAAAAAAAAAAAAACTCACCATAAAAGTATTATATAGTCCATATGCTATATAGCAAGTCTTCATACGATAGCTTTGTGTGAGAAACACACATGTATGTTGTTTGCTGCAGATATGAAGCTTTCAAATCAAATATGGCTCCACATTCGATGTCAATGATGATGTGTTGTACAAACGCATTCTCATCCCTGGGGCGTCATATATGACGTTTTTGACATTTAAGTCTAAATCCTTGCACATGGCACCCTTTAGCGTCAATATAACACGCACAGAGCTGTTCGGTTATGGGTAGGTTTAGGTCTGGGTTAGGGTTACACCACTAGGAGGCGCCTTCTGGTCCATATATATCTGCGTCTCATGTTGATGCTAAAGGGTGCCATGTATATATATCTATATAAAGGCTAGATGTCTTAAGGCGGAGTTTCTATCGTCATCACCGGCGGCCATCTTGTCACAGGTAAGCTGATGTACGTTGAGTGGTCAACACAAACACAAATACTCTTATCTCGTTGAAATCTTGACGGATTTACAAACGGTTTGGTTTCTTACAAACGTTATTAACGTGGCCATGATTATTTATTTATACACTTATTATTCATAAGTATGCTGTGTCATAACTACATCTCTAAACCAAACCGTTTGAAAATCGGTAGAAAATTGAGCAAGTTATGGTTATTTAAATAGTACATGCACCATTAACACAATGCTACGAGTGAGCGAGCTGCCTGTGACAAGATGGCCGCCAGGTGCTGACGTCGACCTCCATTGGCCAGCAGCGTGGACGAGATATCTAGCCTTTATATAGACATCTATAGTGCCATGTGCGTTGGATGTGGACGAAATGTCATGACGCCTTGCGATGAGGCTGGTCCTACACAGCAGAGGTGTGTTTCCCAAAAAGCATAATTGCTAACTAAGTTAGCAACTTTGTTGGTTGCAATGCAATTTCCCAGGTTAGCAACTATGGTTTTGGGAAACACACCTCAGAACGGATGATTTTAGTGATGCACCAATCCTGATTTTTCATTGGCCAATTTCGATTGACGATTTTTTATAAGCAAATAGGCCTATTCCGTCCCCGTTGCCAATTTTTCTTTGTTGAAGCAAATGTATTTGTTGTGTATTTGCTGTATTACATGCTGGCAGCTTCCGGGTAATTGCGACTTTTTAATCTCACAATTCTGACTTTTATTCTCACAATTGTGTGATATAAACTCGCATTTCAACGCATTCTCATCCTTTAGCGTCATATAGAACGAAACGGCGCTATACTACGCACATGGCACCCATTATCGTTAATATAACACGCGCTGTGATGGGTAGGTTTAGTTGTGGGGTAGGGTAGGGTAGTCTCATATTACGCTAAAGGATTTATGACGACTTGGGTTCGCGTGTTATATTAACGATAAAGGGTGCCATGTGCGTAGTATAGCGCCGTTTTGTCATATGGCATTCTATGTGACGCTAAAAGATGAGAACGGGCAGCGCATTTCTGAGGAAAAAAGTCAGCAATTTTGAGTTTGTGTCACACAATTCTGAAAAAATATGTCAGAATTGCAAGATATAAACTCGCAAAATTTATATCTTGCAATTCTGACTTTATAACACTCAATTGCGAACTTTATATCACACAAATCTGACTTTATATCTTGCAATTCTGACTTTATATCTTGCAATTGACCCTTCGCTAAGCCACGCCCGAAAACCGACACTGGCCAATCGTGTCTTAGCAACCATAACTAGGCGCGGGAGGTCTGGCAAGCTTTCAAGCGAGGCAAACATGCCAAAGCATTGTGCAAATCTGATAACCGGTATCCTAAAAGTTTGGACGGGGAAGTGGATTTTTTTGAGACTATAGGCTTTAGCTTCAATTTTTAAGAAATTATTCTCTAATTGGTTGCATATTATGTCGAGGATATATCCCTTGAATGGAATACTGCAGTCCCTTTTGTCTTGCTCTCTCAGATATTTCACATGTTCACCAAAAATTACTAATTATGATTGGGAATGTCTGACACACTCTCGCATACAAACACTGTAATAGATGTGCCAGCCGCAATAGCTTGACAGGCGTAGCAACAGTAACTAGGGAGGGCGGGGCTTAGCAAAGGGTCAATTCTGACTTTATAAACCGCAAATGCGACTTTATATCACACAATTCTGAGAAATAAAGTCAGAATGGCAAGATGTAAACTTGCAACTGTGAGATAAAAAGTCGCAATTATCTCTTAAAATGTTTTATTGTGTGGCGGAAACAAGCTTCCATAGGCTGGCATATAACTGCAGTTAAACAAAAACAAAATCTGTAGCCATTTGAAATTAGAGACGAACATTAGGTAAGGGTTAATGCCCGACGAGGTGTCCATTGTCGGGTATTAATGGACCACAGCGAAATCCATTAATACCTAGAGACAATGGACACCTAACCCGCCTATAACACGGCCACTTGCCAAATAACACATTTTTAAAGCATTAGTTTAGTTTCACAATCGAACTCTTAAGTTTTGACAAACAATAACTTGGTTTCCCTGGTTACGCCTGACTGTTTATTTAGCAACCGGAGATATTTATAGTCCGCTCGACTCGAACCCTTCAGTTTAGCTAACTCACGAGAC
>NW_024121210.1:185070-212570 GCF_016745375.1 Pimephales promelas | reverse complement strand
AGGTCCACACTGTTGTCATTAAAGGGATAGTTCACTTTGAAATTAATGTTTGGTATGTTTTATCTTACCTCAAGGGGATCCAAGATGTATTTTTCGGTCAAACCTTTTGTGTCAATCAGTCATATAATGGAGGTCTATGGTCACCATCTCAAAGCGCATGCACGGAGAAGTCCAAATTAAACATTAAATAAACGGCTCGTTCCGTGTCTTAGGCCATCAATGTGTACTTACATTTACGAGTCATTAAATCATGTTTAATTTGGACTTCTCTGTGCATGCTCTTTGAGGTGGTGACCATAGACCTCCATTATATGACTGACAGACAAGAACGGTTTGACCTAAAAATATCAAAATTGAAAATACTGCGAAAACAAAAACACCTACATCTTGGATGCCCTTGAGGTAAGCTAAAACATATCAAACATTAATTTCAAAGTGAACTATCCCTTTAAGTATTTTCCCTTAATTATTTGAGTTATGCATTGCAACATGATGTTCTCTGCATGTTTGCATCCATGTATACGGTGTGTGTGACGCATACTGTTGATTTACATAGTGTCTGCATTTCACTGCTGAGTCCATGAAGAAGTGAAGACGTCTCTCTCTCTCTCTCTCTCTCTCTCTCTCTCTCGTCTTGTCTTACTCTCTCTTTCTTTCACAAACTTTCTCACTCGTTCTGTCTCCATCACACTTCCTCCAACACTCTCCAGCCCCCACTCAAGAAGCTCTTCTGAAGAGTGTGTTTTCAAGCTGCACCGTGAGTGTGTGTGTGTGTAGGGGCTTAGTAATCCTGCGTGGGTGAAGCGTTTGCTGTGCAGAGAGAGAGAGAGAGAGCTAAGCATGAAGATAGCCTGAGGAGGAGACGAGTGAGAGTTTGAGTTTAGAGAGAGGATGTGTCATGAGATGAAGAGAAACACAAAGAGGAATAAGAGCGACAGATCACTGAAGACTGGGAGGAGACCAGAGGAGAAGAAAAGAGAAAGGATGATGAGATGAGATAAGATAAGAAAAGAGCAGAAGAGAGGAGGGGGAGGCTTGAAGATGGACAGTTTTGACTTGTAGAAATAACTACATTTTTACATCAGGGTTTTTCACTGTTGAAATGTTAAAAGGGTCATTCCACCTCTGGGAAGATGAATGTGTAGAAAATGGGTCATTTATGGAGAAGAAATGTGAGATTATTTTTGAATTTGGAAATTTCTAGACTGAGAAAATCCAGAAAATGTATTTTTTGGCTTATGTGGATGAAAGACAACAACTCCCAGAATGCACTTGCTTCGCTGCCCTAGGAGACCACGCCTACTGGTAACAGAGTAGAGTGTATATATATAAATATATAAATAAATATATATATATATATATTGAATGTGCTGAATTGGCGCTTTTAGTGTCCGGGAATGTCTGAGAAGTGATGCAATCTGGTGATATTCCGCATATAG
The DNA here is from genome assembly GCF_016745375.1 of Pimephales promelas. The sequence goes on along the minus strand of NW_024121210.1, from coordinate 211,131 downwards.
GGTCTAAATTGTCCTTCAGCTCAGCCATCTATGATCCGGTGCCTTAAAGGAGTAGTTCACTTTTGAAAAAAATTTGCTGATAATTTACTCACCCCCATGTCATCCAAGATGTCCACGTCTTTCTTTCTTCAGTCGAAAAGAAATTAAGGTTTTTGATGAAAACATTCCAGGATTTTTCTCCATATAATGGACTTCAATGGGGTCCAAACAGTTCAAGGTCCAAATGAGAGTTTCAGTGCAGCTTCAAAGGGCTTTAAACGATTCCAGACGATGAATAAGGGTCTTATCAAGCGAAACGATCAAATCTTTTCTGAGTCATTTGGTTCATTTAATGAACAAAACAAACAAATTGACTCAGAAAAAGATTTGTTCATTTTGATGAAAGAGTTCGAACGAATGTGCATCGCAGAACAGAGCAAGGTGACCATTTGAGCTTATAAAACTTTTTTTTTTTTTTAAATGAGCGATCGTTTCGCTTGATAAGACCCTTGTTCGTCGTCTGGTGTCGTTTAAAAGCCCTTTGAAGCTGCACTGAAACTCTCATTTGGACCCCATTGAAGTCCATTATATGGAGAAAAATCCTTTCATCAAAAACCTTAATTTCTTTTCGACTGAAGAAAGAATGACATGGATGACATCTTGGATGACATGGGGGTGAGTAAATTATCAGCAAAAGTTTTTTCAAAAGTGAACTAAAATTTAGTAGATGTTTTGTCATTCATTCATTAATTTTCCTTGCTTTTTTTATTTATTCACGTCGGCACCAGTTCATGAATTTCATCTTTGTGAAGTGAATGAAGCCTTAACGTCTAAAAGAATGACTGACGAAGCTTTTTCATACACAATATAATCTGTTTTGTAGTGAGGAAGCAGAAGGTTTTGATTGTGTTGATTTGTGATATGTCTAACAATCTAAACAAACACTGGAGTAGAGCGAGACAGAGAGTGTGTGTCTGCTACACACACACATTCATGCATGGTCTTGTTGCCCTTTATACAAACACACACTTTCACCTGCTGTGTGTCTGCTATCACACACACACCATGATAAGGCAGTAATGGATCTGTGATAGCAGCACTGGACTGTAATTGGATGGTTTTCAGCGGTTGTCATCTGTCTCTCTCACACCACAGACAGCAGTGAGTGTCGTTATCATGGCGGGGTTTCCTGAAAGAGAAGCAGGGTTGTTGTATATATTTTTAAGATCAGATCTCAGCGCTACAGTGACAAGGATCTCCAGGGATTGGGAACGCGGAGATGTGGAACTACTAGCGTGATCTCTTCATACTGATACTGTGATAGGCTATTCATGTGTCTTTAACATCTGGCAAGGCTTCGTTTTTTTTTATGTAGTACTACGAAATACCAAATATTATATTATGAAAAGTTAACCACTACTCCTTATTAAAGGGATAGTTCACTTTGAAATTAATTTTTGGTATGTTTTATCTTACCTCAAGGGCATCCATCCAAGATGTAGGTGTCTTTGTTTCCACAGTATTTTCAATTTTGATGTATTTAGGTCAAACCGTTCTTGTCTGTCAGTCATATAATGGAGGTCTATGGTCACCACCTCAAAGAGCATGCACATATAAGTCCAGATTAAACATGATTTAATAACTCATAAATGTAAGTACACATTGATGGCCTAAGACACGAAACGAGCGGTTTGTGTGAGAAAACGAACAGTATTTATATCGTTTTTACCTCTTGTAACCACAAGCGCCGGAAGTGATCTCTCGCGCGTGTACGTCACTCATTATTTACAAAGAGATTTCAGAAGTGTTACCTTTCACTGTGAAGATCTAAACATATTTAGATATACAGGAAATCACAATGGAAGACGATTTCGATATATCAACAGACAACGTTGAATTACCATGTTTAGATCACTTCCGGTGCTTGTGCAGACCGAAGCGCCTTCAGATCACTTGGACGTGGCTGTGCTAACAAGAGGTAAAAACTATATAAATACTGTTCGTTTTCTCACACAAACCGCTCGTTTCGTGTCTTAGGCCATCAATGTGTACTTACATTTACGAGTCATTAAATCATGTTTAATTTGGACTTCTCTGTGCATGCTCTTTGAGGTGGTGACCATAGACCTCCATTATATGACTGACAGACAAGAACGGTTTGACCTAAAAATATCAAAATTGAAACTACTGTGGAAACAAAGGCCCTTGAGGTAAGCTAAAACATACCAAAACTTAATTTCAAAGTGAACTATCCCTTTAATGATGCTTGTAATCTCATGTTTGTAATAGTTCATGGAATATTGCAGTAGAAGTGTTAACTATTCTGTAAACACACAGTAGTTTCTTTTAACATGCATCTCTAATAACTGTGGAGAGGGAATTGAACCCAGTTCATTCTGTTGTGTGTGTGTGTGTTTGTTTGAATTCTGTTGCATACTGTGTCATCAGCATGTAACGCGCTGACAGACCCGTTTATTTCAGTCCAGGGAAGAGCTGACGGCTGATAACGATGGTAATTTATGACAACTGTGTGAAAGCAAATGAATCGCAGATGTCCGTCAAAATCTTGCCGCTCTTTTATCCCAGACTAATGAAACGTCTGCAGTTCCTCGCCGGAGCATAAAGGATGGCCATTTCTTTGTTTGCCTGCTTATTTGTGTATAAATCTAACTTGGCAGATGACCGACACAGTCTCTGAGTAAAACATTTAGTAATGATTCAAGGAATACTGTAGATCTGACGATCATTATCTCACCCTCATGTTGTTTTAAACCTGACTCACTCTCTTTAGTGCACTGTCAAAAAATATTGATGGTGTAACTTCAAAAAGTAAGTAACCTGGTTGCCTTAAACTTTTGAGTTCATTGAACTGGAAAAAGTGAGTTAATACAATGAAGGAGAATGATTTAATCATCAGAAACTCAAAATTATATGTTATCTGAACTAAATAAATTATTTAAGTTGATTTGACAAAAGAAAAAATGTTGTGATTACTACACTGTAAAAAATATTGTTGGTTTAACTTAAAAAAGTAAGTAACCTGGGTTGTTTTAAACTTTTAAGTTGATTGAACTGGAAAAAGTGAGTTAATACAATGAAGTAGATTAATTTAACCATCAGAAACTTCTCAACTAAATAAATTATTATAAAGTTGATTTGACAAAAGAAAATATGTTGTGATAACAAATCTTGAAAATATTTTTTACAGTGACAAAAGCAAATACTCTGAAAAGTGAAAATCAAACATTCTTTAAAATATCAAAATACAGAAAGTCATACAGTTTTGCAAATGACAAGGGCGGGTAAATATGACAATGTTCAGTTTAGGGTTACAGTAAATATCCCTTTAAGGTCCCCGTGAAATCAAAATGTACGTTTTTTGGCTTTTAATATGAATATGTTAGCTTTAATGCTATATATAAGGTAGTGTTCTCCAAAACAATGACACAATTCACATTTAAAAGAAATTTGTGACATTTAAAAGTGATTTTGCTCTCTAGAATCTGAAGCTCCGCCTCCTACATTATAAATCTAAAATCGGTCACTTGTTCACACATTTACTATTTTCTGTATTGTGAATGGCATATAGTGCACTATATAGGGGATATGGAGCGATTCAGACAGGATTGCTGCGAATGAAGTCTGGTTTCACGTTATGTCGGTCCAGAGACATGTTACACAGAGCGGATCATGTGATTGAGTCGCCATAGACTTAAAAACGTGTCGGATCCATTTTAATTCTACATAAAATTCTGTTTTTTAAAGCGAAATGATGGATATTAGGAGGAGAAACGGTTAGACAGACGAGTGCAACAGATAAACCGATTTAAATGACATACTTTTCAAACTACACATCACATCCTCGGCATTTATTGGGTTAACTGTTTTGCTTTAGTAACAGTTTCATATTAAATCTAAAAGGGGAATGTGTTAGACTGTGGCTGTGATAGAAACAAAACACTATTGGCTATTTTTAAAAAGGGGCGGAGCTGTCCTATATAGAGCCCGACCGATAAAGGATTTTGAAGTCCGATACCGATACAAATATTTATTGGTTTCAAAATCCGATATATCGGCCGATATTTTTTTTTAAATTATTATTTCAGAAACGCGCAACAAATTGTAAAACCTAAATTTTCAATATAACAGGCCAAGGAGAGATGATCCGTCTTATTGCTATAACTGTCACGCGCTATTAAAGAAATACTTCAGTCACGTTGTCAAAAGTTAAAAGGACTACACTGTAACAACGTAACGTAACTATTACTAGCTAATTCCGCTTCACTCTCGGCTTATTTAACAGCAAAACTGGACATGATAGTCACAAATTTTGTCATCCTTATTTGAGTTAAGAGAACTGATGGGGATGTTCTTTTAATTGTTATTCTCGTGACCAACTCAACGAGTGTAGCCAACAGGAACGGTGTAGAGTGCCATCTGGTGGACAAACTATACAACTCCAACACTCATGACATGGTTGAAGCGTGTTTCCTCCAACCCCGGTCTCATCCCAAGACATCATATAACTGACGTTTTGGGGGTCTTTTGACCATACGTCAATAATCGCCTTTTTAGGGCCCCCTTAAACGTCGGTAGATGAGGTTATGGGATCCTAACTCTACCCCAGACCTAAACCTAACCCGTCACCTAACTGACGTTAAAGGTAAAGCGTCAGTTGTATGACGGCCCGGGATCGCCATCTACCGACGTTTAAGGGGGCCCTAAAAAGGCGGATATTGACATATGGTCAAAAGACGTCCCAAGACATCAGTTATATGACTTTTGGGGATGAGACTGTGTTATTTCCTCCGTTTTTTATTTTATTTTTGAAATATTCATTTATCGGCCATTATAACTGCCGATACCGATAGTTTGTAAAATGCCTAATATCGGCGGATAATGTCGGCCTGCCGATATATCGGTCTGGCTCTGGTCCTATATGTGGCTTCCTGTTTCAGTGGACGTTACGTCAACACATTGAATATTACTGCATGTTTCAAGCCACTTCAGTTTTTCAATTTTCAATTTTTTGTACACATTCGAATATGTTACAATGACCTCAAACGTGTAATATTGCATGTAAATGATTTAAAGCCCCTAAATAGCAACCACCCTCAACACCATCACAGCAGACTGTTACGCCCGACTCACATGTTTTTCTTTATTTTTGTAATTTAAAGAAAAACTGTGGGTGACTATTCCATTTCCTGTTTAAATGAGGTCACTTCAGGGTCGTCACACTGGATTCGGATCAGACGGTTTACCCGACTGACAGGAGCATCTCAAACACAGCACTGATTCCATTAGACCACTGATTGGCAGCTAAACTCTCTCCACACACACACACACACACACACACTGTGGATAAGGTTATGGCACGATCATGCCGAGACTGTCAATCATACGCCTGGCAGAGGTTAAAGGTCAGTATTGTTAACTGCCCACACACACACACACACGGAGAATGTGTTGTGTATTCTGATAGCTTGCATACCCGTACTTAATGATCTCCAGACATGGTGGGCATCAGTGACAAGCCATTATTCATTTTTCATAATTACATCCTTAACACCAATCATCGATGTCTCGCCATGCAAACGTGCCTCAGAGGAATAGTCCAGTCTAGAATACACAAACACACACACACCCAAGGGAGAGATGCTCGCTGAAGAAGGGATGATCCATATCAACTTCTCATTTAGCTCACTTCTACGGTCTATAAATGCATGTACAGATGCTGATATGAAAAAGTGCATGCCATAATGCTATTGGTGAATATGCTAAATAGTTTTACTGGACATGCATTACTTTTTCATGTCACTGCTCGGCGGCTTTCATTTTTCATTTTCTCTTTGCACATTGTCATAAAAGTTTAAGTTTTCGCTAAGGACCAATTCTCACTGTCGACTAGTTGCTTTTTTTTATTTATTTATTTTTATTCAATATTAACAATATAATACAACAACGTCTGTTTATGCCAGGATTGATACACAAATAAAATACACTACTAAACAGACATACAAGACAAACAATGTAAAATAAAACAAGACCAAATTACAAAAAAGGATGCTAATTAAACATATTTGGAAAGTACAAGATCAGTCTTAATAGCCTTTCTATTTTAAGACCTCTTACAGTGGTGTGATATTGTTTTAGCTCTGCTAAAAGGTGTTCAAAACTTGGTTTGGACTCTGCCCATTTCTTCTTATGAATATGGAATTTTCCTAAGATTAAAAACAATTGGACAAGAAAAGAAAAATGCTTATCTGTTCCACCATCTTCAAAGTAAATAAACACATCTTTTTTCCTCAATGTTAAAGTTTGTCCAGTTTTACGTCTTATATAGTTTCCAAAATATGTACAATCATAAAACAAATGACAAATTGTTTCGTCATAATTGCCACAAAAGGTACAGGAATATTCAATATCAATTTTAAGACTAGTTGCTTGTAGTGCTAGCTTGTATATTACTAGCATAGTGGCTGTTTATTATAAAGCACATATTAATGCCTTATTCTGCATATTCCCTTAATCCTACCGATACCTAAACTTAACAACTATTCATAAGCAATAAATTAGGAGTCTTTTGAGGCAAAAGATATAGTTATATGAATAGTTCCCCCCATAATTTACTCACTCTCAAGTCCACCGGAACGAGACTTGCCAGTGATTATAGTTTATAAAGTCCTAAATATGGATATGTTTCTTATAAAAACACATGGCTTGGCTTCAGAAGGCCTTTATTAACCCCCTGGAGATGGATGGATGCACTTTTTTGGGGCTTCAAAATCAATTCACTCCCATTATAAAGTTGTGAAGAGCCAGGATATTCTTGAATATAACTCCTGGCTGTTTTTGGCTGAAAGATGAAAGTCATATACACCGGATATTTTTTATTTTTTTGGGTGAACCCTTTAATAATAATACACCCTTTAAGCTACATTTTCAACTAAGCTTTACATCAAACATGTAAAATAGTAAGAGCACCGCCTCCAGTTTTTGGGATGAGGACTGGTTTTAGATTAGTGTTGTTTAATAAACGATTATAATCTATCAGGGCATATGTATATAATTTTAGTAATTTCTTCCAATCAGTAAGGATATGTTATGTGTGGTTAGAATGCATTATTTTCGCAATTCATAGTTGCAGGTAATTCGTCAGTTATATACATATATATATATATATATATGTATAAATATATGTATATATATATACATATATTTTTTTTTTTTACCAAAGCCACTTTTTGATGCATGTGGTTGTTGGCAAGTGTTTGGCTCCTGTGGGAAGGGTATGAAGGAAGGCTGGATCCAGCTTAGGGTTACCAAGGAAACCCAGTGTGAAACAACAGGCAACAGTGCAGTTTCCCTCTTCCAGAACAACATATTTCTGATTATCGGTTTCTCTTGCTCTCTTAAATTCACTAAAACTAAAACCAAAATGTTTGTACTTGGAATAAAATAAACGTTTACTGTCCAACTCTAGAATGTTTTAAATCACTACTGAAAATATATCTCTTCTCCTTGGTCTGTTATCATTCCTGGTAACTTTAATATTAATATTACTGTATCTCATATATAGTATAATATAATGTTTTATTTCTGCACTTTTATTGTGTGAGTAGTGTATTGTTGTTGTTTTTAACTTGTGAAGGACCTTGGTCAACCTTGGTTGTTCTAAGTGCGCTATAAATTAAATTGATTGATTAATACTGAAATATAATAAAATAAAAATAATAATAAAATTATATATATATATATATATATAATTTTTAAATATATATATATTTTTATTATTATTATAATATTTCAGTATGTATGTATATGTGTGTGTATATATATATATATATATATATATATAAAATTCATATACATAATTCATATATAAAATTCATATTCAATATATGTCAAAATATATATAAAAAACATGTATATATATATATGTGTGTGTGTGTGTGTGTGTATAAATTTAAACTATTTGCAACATTTTTCATATATATATATATATATATATTAGGGCTGTGCAAAAGTTAATTGCGATTAATCGCATCCAAAATAAAAGTCTGTGTTTACATAGTATATTTGTGTGTGCTGTATATAATTATTTTGTATATATAAATACACACACATGCATGTCTATGTTTAAGAAAATGTGTTATTCCTATATAAAATATTTATATTTATATAATATAGATTATGTATTTATATATATATGCAGAATTTAAGCGCAAATAATTCTTAAATATATACATGCATGCATAGGTATTTATATATACAAAATAATTATATACAGCACACTCAAATATATTATGTAAAACAGACTTTTATTTTGGATGCGATTATTCGCAATTAACTTTTGCACAGCCCTAATATATATAATTATATATATATATATAGACACATATTTTATTAAACTAATAAAAATGACAAAACAAAAAACAAAACAAAACAAAAAACTTTAACTAAAATTAAGACAAATGGAAAATATTAAAAAGTAAACTAGTGTCTCAATGATACTAAAATAACACTGATACTGTGTGAAATTCTGTAAGAAATGTGCTGACATTTTCCACCATGATTGGGACTTTCCATTGACTTGATTTTGTATAGATTTTTAACCGTGCTAATGATAATTTCTATCCCCTATAACACTAAAACTACCCTTCACGCTAACCTTTGTGCATTTATAGATTTTCATTATGTGCATTTAAGCCATTTTCCTCATGGGGACCATTGTTGCTTTTCACCATGTTGTTAATTTCAGATGTTACTGTCCTTATGGGTACATTTGGGCCCCACAATGTAGAGAAAACCTGACCCACAGATGTACAGGAGGAATCAGACTCCTCCATCCTCCCTGCTGTGCTAGATTCAGGACACACACTTCATTTTGCTGTTAGAAAATGGAATAAATCATTTTTTTAGCTGTGTGTATGCATGTGTGTGTGTGTTCCTGTGGATAACAGCATGCTGTCACACTGGAAAGTGAGAACTCTGAGCCGGTTACACACATGTGTGGCTTTGGGCAATTTTCTTACTGAACATTTTGGACATTGAAGCAAAACGGGTTTGCATCTAATTATGACTCTGAAATACTTGATTCTGATTGGTCGATTGCAGCATTCGTCACTTATTTTTGTATAATGATTGTAAACTGTCCGAGGCAAAGGCTTTCCTACATAGTTCCTTGCAATGTTTACTTTGTGGCTTTGTTCTCACATTTTAGTTATTCATTTAGATGCAGTTAACAAGATATTGTCCAGTCTGTGATGTTTTATATTAAGAACGGGCTGATTGTTCATTATCCATTACTTATAAAAATGAATAGTTTTGGCTGTAAAATCAGATTGGATACATTTTTGTCCCAGGCAACTGATTTTCTTGCATAGCTGCGCTATTTCCATGGCTTTTTTTTTATTTATTGTTTTGCAGTTTTGTTTGTTCTCACATTGTCAAGTAATTTGAGCTGAAATCAATATTTCACACCCATTTATTTATTTATTTGGTGAGTAGCCACACGATAAACAACTCCAGTGCATTTCTTTTACAGTAATGACTGGCTGACTGAAAATCATGCATTACTTAAATTACATTAAATGAATGGTTTTGTCTGTAAAATCTGATTGGACAATCCCCTCTGAAATGCAGATCTGTGACTATATTAATGCAGTGAATCAATAAAACTCCTGTAGTTGCTAATATTGACTTTATTTAAAATGGAAAAATAGCTTCTTCTCATGGTTATCATAAATAAATCTGGATGTTTTTTGAGCATTATCATTATTGATGTTGCAGAAAGCATGTATAAAAAGCGAAACCACAGATTACAGTGGGTTTACTACGGTTATGGAGTGTGTTGTGTCAAATAACACCTCTTTAACCATGGTCAAATTTGCAACGCACAGCCTTATACAGTATAAATGCCACACAAAATGTAAACATCTTTTATAATACAGAATTATTGAGTGTGTGTGTGTGTGTTTGGGTTGCCTGTGTGACGTTCCTCTTTGGTTTCTCTCATTTTCTTCCTTGTGTCCGTACTCAAACATTGATGCTGTTTGCTTTTACCCGCAGCCTCATTTGCCCGAATAAAAATTTATGATGACATTTTCTACATTCCATAAAGTATTCATAAATGTCATTACTAATATCTCTCATAGATCATTTAAATTGATCTGTGTGTCCGGTGTGGCACAGCATGGGACCTCCCTTCTCTCTCTCTCTGTCTCTCTCACGCTGGGTTATTTCTGCTATAGTTTTCTTACGGGAATGAACTCGTCTCAATATTCCTCATTTAGATAATTCTCACCCAAGGCAGACTCAGAATAAAGGGGCGGGGCCTGGTTGAGTTAGTCGTGTATTGAAAATCGCGATTATGGTGTTTCCCAAACACACAAGCGGTTGACCAATCACAACACACTTGTCTAGCTGACCAATCAGAGCACAGTGTGCTTTTTTTAGAAGGAGGAGCTTCATAGAGACAGGAACTAAACAGACCGTTTGGACTTCTTGGGGCCAATCTTGCACCCGGCTCAATTGACTTTGTACACTGACGCATGTATCATTCCTATTTTGACTTTTACCTCCACAGACGCACGTCGGTAAACTAGGGAATGAACTTGCGCTCCCTGGGTGGGTCAGCGCAAAAAGGAGGCGTGTTTTGGCGCTAACAATCCCTGGTGCTATTTTGCAGTGCCAGAAAACAGTGTTGTAGTACTCGAGACTCGGACTCGTCTCGGACTCGGTCTCGAGACCATATTTTAACGGTCTTGGTCTTGTCATGGACTCGTGTGCATTTGGACTCGGAATTGACTCGTACTCGAAAATTTTTTTTTTTTTTAGGACTCGGAATTATTCCCGAGTCCACTCGAGTTCAATTCAAAATATTTTTCATGATTATTAATGTATGTTAATAAAATATTTCTTTAAATTGATTTACACGCCCAGTGATTGGTGATTTTCTAGTGCGCAACTGCGCATGACAAATTGTAATAAAATTACTTTTAACACCACCTACTATGTGGCCTTTTACCCTAAACTGATAATATTTGTTAAACTCTAAGTAAATTCAGTAAAAAAAGGGTTTCTCTAAGTAAATAAAAGTAAATTAGGTAATCAACCCTCACTGGTTTCGACTCGGACTTGACCGTCTCTGGTCTCGGACTCGACTCTCTATGGACTCGGTCTCGACTCGGACTCGAGTAAGGTGGTCTTGACTACAACACTGCCAGAAAACAATTGCGCCACTGACCAGAAAACACCTAGTGTAAAGTCAGTGGCGCGTTGCGCGTACATTCAGATGCTATTTTAAGCGCGCATGCTGTACAACGTGTGAACAACGCGCATACACTGTAAACAGTGTTGGGTAAGTTACTCTAAAAAAATAATGAATTACTAGTTACTAATTACCTCTTTAACAGTGTAATTAGATTACTGTACTAATTACTCTCTCTAAAAAGTATTTAATTACTTTTAATTACTAATTACTTTCAAAATCCCATATCAATCTCAACCAGCTGAATAATACAAGGATAGACATGAATCTGTTTTAATTCTTTCAAATTGCATGAATTATCCTTAAACTGACCAAGCTGGAGAAGGTTACATAATAAAAACATACTTTTTAACATCAGACAATACATTTAGATGTTAAACCCACTATTGTTTTATGCCTGATCTCATGAGAATTTTACACATTTTTCATACATATTTTACAATAATTCATACGAATTTGTACGAATGTGGTCGTACAATTTAAACACCTCATAAAACGCATACGAATCGCTGTGAGATCGGATTGATCTATACACAGTATTTACCTCAATTACATCAGAAGAAACTGTAATTAAATTACAGATAAATGAAGAGTAATCCCTTACTTTACATTTTCAAGGGAAAAGTAATTAAATTACAATTAAATTATTAAGTAATTAGGTACACCCAACACTCATCTCATCTACACAGATGCATTTTACTTTTTGTAAGCGATACATTATTATAAGGAAAAATATTAAAACACGAGGGAAATCATTGTTGTGTCCATGACGATGGGGAAAATAGGCATAAAGCTTACACATTTACCCAAATTATCATATACATGTTCAGTGTTGTGCAAGTTACTTCCAAACTGTAATACATTAGGTATTACTTGTTACTGTTATTTAAAAGTAATTCATTACCTTACAATATTACTGTCTCGGAATTGTAATGCGTTACATCACTCATGTATTACTTTTGAGTTACTTTCACCAAAATAACTAAGTAGAACTTAACTTTTGGGCTGTAACGATATGCAATATGAAACAGAAATCACGATTCGCCACACGACTCAGATCCACGAACCTACAGAATCGCGACACACTTCTTCCAACTCCAGCGTTATTCTCCTTACCGTCCAGATCCAAAGCTGCCTTATCTTTAAATTAGTCTATTAGTATTATTTGAAGTTAACATTATAAAATACGTAGACCTACACCACAAAACTAGTTGAGGATAAATTATTTAAAAATTGGGAAGTCCAGCATTATGGACATGACATTTGCAGATAAATTCTCAGAAAAATTCTCAGAAAATACATGTATTGAAACGTATATAGGCTACTTCCTTAAAGGACTCCAGACATTAGACAAATATCAGTCTATGTTTTATTTTTAATATTAGGGAAAAGACACACATTCATGCGTGACAAAAAAATAGAAGGCAAAATACATTTTTGTAATTCTGTTAATTACACTGCGCAAATCGGATGAGGAAGGGTTGGCTCTCCAATCTCCATAGAACTTAAAATATTCATTTTATTTTAGTTTTCGTGTTCGCATTTATGAGGAAAAAACGATGTTACAGACGCGACCGCTCTGAACTGGCACTAAAAGACTGCTTTAAAACTTTCACATAGTCTGTTGCCTTTAAGAAGTAAAAGCAGACAATGCACTGTAATACAACTGTAATACAAGCCTCACTGAACATGTAACGAGTAAAATATTACTGAAAATTGATTAGTAATGCCTTACACTACTGCGTTACAGCAAAAAGTAATATGTTACTGTAATGTATTACTTTTGTAATGCATTACTCCCAACACTGTACATGTTTAACCGAAGCTAATTTGGGTGGGTTTGTCCCGTCCCCAATGTCACTTCTCTTTCTTTTACGGCCCTGACGAGAACATCGATCTCCTCGGCTGTGAACTGATGCTGAAGCGCGTCTGGTAAATGCGCCGTTATAATAGTATTGCGCCACGGAACAAGCGCACCTCGTTCATCACGCTCTTAAAGGGAATGTGATATGACGCTCTTATTGGTTTGTTTCCCGTTACGCCCAAACCACACCTATGAATAATGAAGCTACTTCAGACCAACCCCTTTTAGATTTGAGTCATTTATCCCGCCGGATAAATAGCAATAGCGCCAAGACCCGCCCACAAAGTTACTTGCGCTTCTCGCTTGATACTTGCGTTTCAGATCGTTAAAATAGGGCCCTTGTCTGGTTTGTTTCTTGTTTTTTGGACAGCTTATTATGGATTTTGAACCTTGCCTGGGTGACTTACGATTTTGGATTGCCCCAATAAAACCACTGCACTTGGTTCCTAACCTTTTGTGTGTGCGTCGTGTCAGATTGGACACCAGATCAGTGTTTTATAACACCAGTAAATGTTTTCTTAAAGGGGTGATGAACTGAGAAATCAAATTTTCCTTGAGCTTTTGACTTTAAAGAGGTTATCATATTATAAGAATATCCTGTAAGTTTCAGAACTGAAAACGTCCTTGTTAGTCCAATAAAAGCTTTTACTGACACCAGCCTCAGCAAACGACTCGTTTTTCAAAGAGGTGAACTATGACGACGAAGATCGTCTCACAACCAATTCGTACAAATTTGACGCATGATTAAAAAGTGTCTAATTCGTACGACCTCACTCGTACTAATTCGTACGATTTGTCTAAACCCACGTGATGGTTAGGTTTAGGGGCGGGGTAGTGGGGTAGGTCATTCGTACGAATTCATACGAATTGGCCAATTCGTAAAATATGTACAATTTAGCAAAATCGTATTAATTCGTACGAGTGAGGTCGTATGAATTGTTACGAATTAGCCACTTTTTAATCATTCGTCGAATTCGTACGACTTGGTCGTGAGATCGGGTTGGATAAAACACCACCCCCGCAGAAGAAGATCAACGCCTACTTCAACACGGCCGGTGTAGATTCGCGCATTACATGCATAGCTAAATAACATAGATCCCTACCTCGTGATGACAAACCGGATCGAGCTACAGAGCAATACAGAATATTGTGCAGCGCCTGGTTGTGGAAGAAGACAGTCGCTCCATAAGCTTCCTCTGGATTCCAATAGGACTGCATGGATAAACTTTATTTTTAATGACGTTCCAGCTGATGAGGGTAAAACATCGTCCGTCTGTTTGCTTCATTTCACTGAGGATTGTTTTGTAAACAAGACTGGATTTGCAGAGCGATTGATGCTGTGCCGTCTATATTGGATCTGGAATGGTGCAACACACGGACTCTGGGTCGAACATGTATGGGCGAATCACTCCGGTTGCCATTTCACAACATTGGACATTTTCAAAACAATTTCCCCCATGTGCATCGACGAGTGAGTTGAAACTCATTATAATATGCAAAACTGTTATCCACTCACAGAAGTGGGCGTTTACTTCCAAGTCTTCAGTGCGAGACGCCCATAAAAACCGAGCGTTTTTCAGCTAGGCTAGAAAATGCAAAAACCAAGCGAACGTCACAAGTTGACCTCAGACAACAATATAATCAAATTTAAAAAGCCAGTTCATGACCCCTTTAAAGGACAAGTTTGGTATTTTACACTTTTTTAACATCTTTTCTGATGAAATCAGAACGGTTAAGGTTGAAATTTGGCCCGAGAATTTTCGGTTTCTTTTGTGAAATGTGGGAAGGTTCTGTATGATTCTTCATGAAACCATCAATGCTAAAAAAAAAAAAAAATCATCTTTATTTTTAAGATGGCAAAGAATGAAAAGTGGTTCCTTTGACATCAGGCTTCGACCCTTTTATGGTCCTTTATTAAACGAACAATAGATGATGCGAGTGAAACTCCTCGGGGGCCAGAAGTCGAACTTATTCCCGTATTCTTTCGGTCTCGGTCTCTCATTAGTGCCGTGGAGAGATATGACACAGGGACGAGGGCTGATGCAATTACAGTGAAACTGATTGAAGGAGAGGTCAAATTATCACAGCAATGATTGTCCTTTGTCTGAAAGGGGAGCGTGACATTCTGCAGTGATTAACGTGTCAAAGAGAAAAGAAGCGAGGGAGAAAGACATGTGAAGAGGGGTTTGCTCCGTTCTATAGCTCCTGATTATAATGTCACGCCTCATCCACTGTCACGCCTGCCATTTTATCCGAAGCTGCGACTTGGTTATCATGTGGAAAACAATCCGATCCAATCAGAACCAATCAGGGTTCACTTCATCTGGGCCACCGCCCTGTTATTCTGCAATGTGTGTGTGTGTGTGTGTGTGTGTCGGATCAATGACCACTGGAGTCTATTGTGTAGTAGACTGATATACTGACCAAACCGATGAATTGATCAGTATTTGGCTATTTTGTGATTATTGTTTGCTGATTAATGCTAGTTTTTGTTCTATATTATGTTAAAATGCAGACTTTTTTTAGTTTTACAATATTTTTGAGTAAATGTCGAGTAAATATCATGCACACCATACATTTCGCTATATTATGTTATACCGTATGTGTGTTTCTTCAACTGTTGGTCGTTTTGGCAACACACTTTTCATCAACAGTGTCCATATATTCATAAGTCATATTTGTCTTCTTTTTTAAAATATTTATTTATTTATTTTTTATATCATGATCGTTTCCACCATATCTAAAATGACTTGTTGGAAAAATATCATTCTCTAATGGAACGTTTATTTATTGGCTTGATAATGTAAGGCTAATTTCATATCTAGCTATTTATTTATATTAAATACACTCAATTAAATATCTGTTTTTTTTTTTCTTTTGAAACATCACAATAATTTTTACCATATCTCAAACGTTATTGTATTTAATAGCATTTTGAAATGGAAATATTTTACTTTTAATATATTATATTTATATATTGTGCACTGTGCTATATTTAAAATATATTTAATAATATATTAAACTTTTTGAGAATAAAATGTCTGTTGTTATTAGCTTTAATTTTAATTTAGTAGCTAACAGTTTGTGTATATATTAAATATAATTATATTAAAAAATATATATTTTACATTTTAGCATTACTTTACAAAATAATGGTGAGTTTGGGTGTTCGTTGTGGTGAAAATGATGCTGTAATTTTTGTAAAAATTATAAATAATTTTAACCTGATAAATATTGTTTGTGTAATATTTATATAATTAAAAATATTATTGGCTCATGATTTATTTACTCTTTGTTTGAATAGTTTACAACATAATTCACATTTAATAGATTTTATGGGGCTGTGAAATGATTAATCACATACAAAATAAAAGTTTGTGTTTACATAATATATGTGTAATTATTTTGTATATATAAATACACACACATGCATGTATATATTTATGAAATATTTGCATGTATATACTTTATATATATTTCTACAAAATTAATATTATACATAAATATAAATATTTGATATATTAATAACACATTTTTCTTAAATATATACATGCATATGTGTGTATTTATATATACAAAATAATTACACATATATTATGTAAACACAAACTTTTATTTTGGATGCGATTAATCGTTTCACAGCCCTATTTTATACTGAAAGTATTGGCAAGATATCCACTACAAAATAAAAGTCATTTCCAGTCAAGCTATAATTTTGTTGAAAATGCTCTTGGCAAATGACAGAATTCTCCTCCGAATCCGATACACACACATCCACTCTTGGGTATTGTCAGACAAATGAAATAATGTCTTTGTGATGATGACTGGGTGGCTGTACATCATCTTGCTTCTTATGCAGATGCTTACCAATACCAAATAAATGAATAGACATGAAATATTGGTTTGAGTTGAAATTACATTATGAGAGTGTGGAATGAACAGTAGCGCAGCCATGGGGGAGACAATTACTTGGAACAATTATAAATTGTTTAATTATGTATAGTGGTCATTAAATAATATATTTGACCAAGAAATGCCATGATTAATCAGTCAGAACCAACTACACATTTATGTTCATTATGAGTTCTGAATGGTTTCTCGTCATTTAGCTTCTGCATAGTACCGTGATAGAGCTTACTCAATGATTTTCAATTAGCAAAATTAACCTAAAGAGCTTGCACACGTTCATATGTACTCAAGAACACGTGCTCGGACACACACACAGCACTCTTCAGGAGTTCTTCTGGCCCAGTAAATCAAGGCTGTAGTGGCGTCACAGGGGAGCTGTCCGGCACATGTGGTGCTGAAACACTCCGCAGAGGCTTTGTGACTGTGCATTCAAATGGATCCTTCCACAAACACACTCACGCACGTCTTTTAACCCTCTCCAGCGGTGAAATATTGATGAGAGCCTCATAATGGGGAGAGGAGAAACTCACACATGAATTATAAACACAAGATCATGCCCCGTCTGTGTGCTCAAAGTGAAGACATCAATATTATATAGCAGAAATTAGACAACCTTTCCAGTTTCTCACACACACACACGTGTTTGCAATGATTATTAACATGCTACTTTCGGCTCACGGTGCTGCATACCTCACCCTCATGTCGTCCCAAACCCGTAAGCTTTTCGTTCATCTTCAGATCTTTTTGATGAAATCTGAGAGCTTTCTGTCCATCCATTGACAGCCACTCAACTACCACTTTGACGCAAGTTCATAAAGAGATTGTAAATCGAATCCATATGAATTGAGCGGCTTAGTCCAAATATTCCGAAGAGACTCGATCGCTTTATATGATGAACAGACTGAATATAAGCGTATTCATCAACTCACACATCAGTTGTGGTAAACAGAAGCTCAAGCATGTTAACTTGATGTGCGAGAACTCGTGTTACGCAGCACGTTTGAGCTTCTGAAAGCGGTTTGTTCTTCTTCGGTTTAGCTTATGTTTATGTTCGCTGATCAATATTTATATGTGAAAATACTAAATAAATAAATGATCCCTCTTATCAGATTCTGCAAGGTGAATGCAAACCTTTGACCACGACTGTATATGAAGAGTTCAGATGCAAAAGCCTCTAAGTGCCATTTGAAATTTTCTTCTAGAATGATCATTTTTTATCAAGCTTGTATATTTAAGTTCAGTGATTTCACTTAAATGGCAATGATAATTTATTGTTATTTAAGTGAAATTACTGAACTTAAATATACAAGTTTGATAAAAATCATCATTAAAGAAGAAAATTTCAAATGGCATTTAGAGGCTTTTGCATCTGAACTCTTCATATTTCTCCATTATATATAATGTGTTCCACAAATCATAAGAAATGTTTCTTGAGCAGCAAATCAGCATATTAAAATGATTTTTGAAGGATCATGTGACACTGAAGACTGCACTCTAAAAAATGCTGGGTTGTTTTAACCCAATTTTGGGTCAAATATGGACAAACCCGAAATGTTGGGTTAAAAATGTAATGTAAAAATTTAACCCAACGGCTGGGTTAGTCCATATTTGACCCAAAGTTGGGTTAAAACAACCCAGCATTTTTTAGAGTGTGGAGTAATGATGCTGCACTCTTAGAAGAAAGGGTTCTATATAGAACCTTAAAAGGTTCTATCAGTGCTACGTATTTGGAACCCTTAAAAGGGTCTATACAGAACCCCCTTTTTAAGGGTTCAATAATAAGAGTTCTTTGTAACCAGGAAAAAAAGTTCTATTTGGAACCTTTTGGGTTCATTCATTATCATTTGATTTGTCCTTTCCGGATTAAATATTTCATATTATTGACAAACATCAAAACCCTAAAATGTATTTATGAATGCACGTGAATGATCACAAAATTCAAGATACGGGGGTTAGAAAAAGTATATACTGTAATAGTTAATCAATATCACATAAAGAGTGCCATTTCAGTTTCTCCTCCAAAAATCAGCATGATTAAAATGTGATATTAACAGTTTAATAAACAATAATTTAATACAACCACAAAAATGTTGCAGAATAATGTATGAATAATAGCCTAAAGAACCTTTGTGCCAAAACGGTTCTTTCTTGTCATTATTGAACCTTTTTTTTTAGCATAAAAGTTTCTTTGGAGTTGAGTAAAGAACCCTATGCTTCATACACTGAAACAAAATAATATGCTTTATCTAATCAATAAAATTGTGGCAGCAGATTACATGCAATATTATTAATTAAATTGAAAAAATTAGAATTAATTAGAATAATTAGAACCCCAATGAACCCTTTTTTCTAAGAGTGTGGAAAATTCAGCTTTTCATCATTGCCATGAATTACATTTTAAAATATATTCACATAGAAAACCATTATTTGAAACCACACACTAGCGAGTCTAAGTCCCTCCCCTTCCGGTCGACCATCATGGGACCTTATTTCAGAAAAATATTAAATATTAAAGACTTTGGATCTCGTTTGAATTGTGCCCTGAATTACACATATGATGTCTGTCAATTTAAAAGATGCACTTTAAAGTCAAGAAAGTCGCAGTGTGATGTAAAACTGTAAGACGTAATTATAAAGACTACAAACCCCAAAGGCACACATTTACTCTCAATGAATGAAGCTAACTTTACTGAAGCGAACGTCTGTCTTTGTTTCTATAGTCTTGCGTTATAATCGTAACGTTACGAGTGTTTTGTACCAGACTGCACACACACACACACACGAGGAACTGGGAGATGTAGTTCATTGAGCGATTTTCACATAAAACTAAATGTTACTCTTCTGTTGTATGACAAACTGCGACTTTCTTGACTTTTGTAATTATCTTTTAAATTGACAAACATCATATGTGTAATTCAAAGCACAGTTCAGACGGAATAAAAAGCATACCATGCATATTTTTTGTCCGAAATAAGGTCCCGTGAGCCGGAAGCGGAGGGGAGGGCTCTCTATATGACTGCTTTTACTGTATTTTTCACATACTGTGTGCAGTCGTTACATATAATACTGCAAAATGTTAAAATGGTACAGCAGTAGTATTGTAGTAAGGTCAGTCTATACACGCTGAATCACACAGGCGTCCTGATTACATTCGACTCGCATGCTCGACTGTACACTGAAGGCTGACTTCTTGCTGCTGAAGGAAAGCCAACATGCATTACCCATGATCCCTCATGCAGTCGGCACGCTCACCATACGGCCCATGTTCATACTGTATAGCACATTAAATCCTGGTAACACTTTACTTGCATCCTCTTTACAGATATAATGCATTATAAAAGTATGTTTAATGCATTAGTTATGCTTGAAATGCATCGTCTCATGAATAATTGTATACAGTTATACTATGATACTTATCTATTCGTTGTTACACCTTTAGAAAGGATAATGCATTAAAACACATGGCAAACAACCAAATTCAGATGGAACACGGAATTTGCGAATAATATAAAGCATTTTAACATTGGTGACAATTTCTGATATTATATAATGCTTTATAATGTTCATTATGAATACCTTTATAATGCATTGGTCATAGTAAAGTGTTAACGAAATCCTTGTTGAATTTCATTAAATGTCTGAGAACACAACGATCTCATTTGTTTGTGTGTGTGTGTGTGTGTGTGTGTGTTAGCTCACTGATTGAATTATATTTCCTTTTTATTTATTAGAAGCTTAAACAAACAACTAACAAAGTCTAGATGTGGTATTTAAGCAAAGTGAGGAACAGATGTGTGTCTTCCAGCAATCATGTTTAATCTTACTGTCTACATGCGTATTTATGTTAAGATAATATTTCAATCATCTGCATAGGCCACAGACTTCTAAGACTTTAAGCTTTTTAACTCAAATGTAACCTCATAAGTGAGGGATTTGGATAGGCAGAAATCTACGCGGTGCAACTCACCAAAGTTTTGTGTTGCCAAGTTAACCATAGGATACTTGGTAACATATTGAAAATGCACGTCATGTTGGCTAAAAATGCCCATCTGTAATCAGACTGAACTATTTGTATTTCTTTTTGGTATTGGATGGATTACATATTTATAATCAACACTTTTGTAATGTATTTTTATTCTCTAAGATTGCAACACATTCTGGGATTGAATTTTCTGAAAAGGAAATATGTGATGCTGTCTTGCTTAAGATTTTGGCCTTGAAATGCTGTCTAGGTTGGTCAGCTCACTAGGTTTTGGAGCAGCACTATAATGATTGTATACATGTGTATGTGTATGTATGTGTGTGTATGTGTGTATGTATGTGCATGTGTATGTGTATGTGTATGTGCATGTGCATGTGCATGTGTATGTGTATGTGTATGTGCGTGCATGCGTGCATGTGTATGTGTATGTGCATGTGCATGTGTATGTGTATGTGTATGTGTATGTGCATGTGCATGTGTATGTATGTGTGTGTATGTGTGTGTATGTATGTGCATGTGCATGTGCATGTGTATGTGTATGTATGTGTGTGTATGTGTGTGTATGTATGTGCATGTGTATGTGTATGTGCATGTGTATGTGTATGTGTATGTGCATGTGTATGTGTATGTGCATGTGCATGTGCATGTGTATGTGTATGTGCATGTGCATGTGCATGTGCATGTGCATGTGTATGTGTATCTGTGTGCGTGTGAATGTGCATGTGTATGTGCATGTGAATGTGCATGTGTATGTGCATGTGCATGTGCATGTGCATGTGTATGTGTATGTGTATGTGCATGTGTATGTGCATGTGCATGTGCATGTGTGTGCATGTGTGCATGTGAATGTGCATGTGTATGTGTATGTGCATGTGTATGTGCATCTGCATGTGTGTGTGTATGTGCGCCAGTATGTGCATGTGCATATGCATGTGTATATGCATGTGTATGTGCATCTGTATATGTGTGTGTATGTGCGCCAGTATGTGTATGTGCATGTGTATGTGTATATGTACTGTATGTGTATGTGTGTATGTGTATGTATGTATGTGTATTATTAACTGGCATTAAGCATAGGGTCTACAGAGAGCTGCTATTTTTAAGATGAACTACTGTGAGGTCCAGCACAATGATGTCGCATTTCTACAACTGTTTCATTACACACACACACACACACACAAAGTGTGGTTACTCACTTAGTGCCTTGTTTATTACCCACACTACAATTCCCTAGGGTCACTTCACTGACCCAAACACACATACCACCTCATCCATTTTAATGTACAGTTCACAGGCAAATACGAGAGTCTGAATATTTTCTCTCTTTTCTGATTTATAGGGAAATTAGTGAAACTCCCTTAGGTTTCTTCTTTCACACAGTTTAGGGTATAATAATAATAATAAAAAAAATATAAATATATATATATATATACACAGTATATTGTAACATAAATACATTTAATTGTGTATATATTTTAGGTAAATGTAACTGGTTGTTTATATTAATTCCAGATTTCCAAATAAAGATGTATGGATCGTTCACATTAATGCCTCTAGAAGTCAGCTGGAGAAGTGTGGTGACATGAGCGACAAGAACTTTAGTCAAATTCAGTTCTGTGATGCAACGGGTGCAATGGGAGTGCCGATAGTGAAAGAGAAATTGCCAACGTCCTTTAATTGCAGTCAGTATGAACGTGCCAGCATGCTTTCCATACTCGTCTAAAGTGGTCTTTTGAGCTCTATGGAATGGCGATGGAGCAATAACCCAGGTCCCTGTAGCCTATCAAATTTGCTGTAGGCTCTTAAAGGAGCAAATAACCATTCAAGGTTGCATAAAGAGAGTGTTTCGGTCACTTTCCTCGGGGGGAATAGAGTCTGACGTATCTAGATCAAACTGTGACAGATGTGGAACCTGGGCAGAGTTATCGGGCCAAGGTAGAAGCCCAGCAGTGCAAGCGCATTGATTCACACAACTAAAGCTGCCTCGTATTGATCCTGGAAAAGAGCAAAAACGGATTAGAGATAAAAGCGTTCTCACAACATGCTTTATTAAAGCCGTCCTGGAATTATTAAACACAAAATAGGCGAATTACCAATCAGCTCATGCTAGAAATGACCACACAGACGGACTGGGTCACTTCTGTCTGTGGTAAAAGTCGACGATTTAAAGTCTCATTTTGAGTATTGAATAGCCACATTGAGCTATGCCTTAAAATGAGAATACGAGTCTTTATTGAGCTTCTACACTGTAAAAAATATTTTCAAGATTTGTTATCACAACATATTTTCTTTTGTCAAATCAACTTTATAATAATTTATTTAGTTGAAGTTTCTGATGGTTAAATTAATCTCCTTCATTGTATTAACTCACTTTTTCCAGTTCAATCAACTTAAAATTTTAAGGCAACCCAGGTTACTTACTTTTTAAAATTAAACCAACAATATTTTTTTTACAGTTTAGTAATCACAACATTTTTTCTTTTGTCAAATCAACTTAAATAATTTATTTAGTTCAGATAACACATTATTTTGAGTTTCGGATGGTTAAATTAATCTCCTTCATTGTATTAACTCACTTTTTCCAGTTCAATGAACTTAAAATTTTAAGGCTATGAACTTTAAAAATTTTAATTTTTTTTGTTATGTTTTTTACGGAAGCCCTGAACCGCAACCTAAAAAAAAAAAAAAAGTCAGTAAAAAAAAAAAATCTGTAAAAAAAAAAAAAAAATCTAGCATTTCGAGATTAAAGTCGAAATGTTTAGAGATTAAAGTCGAAATGTTTCGAGATTAAAGTCGGAATGTTTCGAGATTAAAGTCGGAATGTTTCGAGATTAAAGTCGGAATGTTTCGAGATTAAAGTCGGAATGTTTCGAGATTAAAGTCGAAATGTTTCGAGATTAAAGTCGGAATGTTTCGAGATTAAAGTCGAAATGTTTCGAGATTAAAGTCGAAACATTGTGCATTCATAACGTCACTGGCTCAGAGCGCGCGCGTGAAGTCGAACTGCCATGGATAAACACAAAATAGTTGCTTTTTACTTTTATCTGAATTACTTATCTTACTTTATCGTTATAAAATATAATGCGCCGGAATAGACTTTAGCCTATAGGAAAACTAACACGGAAAACACTTTTCAGACTGGATGGAGAAATCCAGCTTTATGAATGAATGAATGAATGAATGAATGAATGAATGAATGAATGAATGAATAGGGCATTTATATAGCGCTTTCATATATGCCTACACTCAAAGTGCTTTACAATCATATCAGAGAATCTCTCCTCAACCATAATGGTTATTAAATCTTAGGAAATCACAGGATCCGGCCAAATGATTGGATACAGAATGATGCACTTAAAATCTATCCAGAGCGTATTTACGTTGAAGTGGGAGACCGAGCAGTTACTGTTGTGTTCTCGACCCAGATAGTGTTGACTAGACGAGCACGAAAACACCTCAGAAACACTGCCACTAGCACGTGTGACGTGTGTAGAATTTTGTTGAAAGCCCAGATAAAAGTAAAAAGCTACTATTTTGGGTTTATCCATGGCAGTTCGACTTCACACACACACGCGCGCGCTCTGAGCCAGTGGACGCGCACTGTTATGAATGCACAATGTTTCGACTTTAATCTCGAAACATTCCGACTTTAATCTCGAAACATTTCGACTTTAATCTCGAAACATTTCGACTTTAATCTCGAAACATTTCGACTTTAATCTCGAAACATTTCGACTTTAATCTCGAAACATTTCGACTTAATCTCGAAATGCTACATTTTTTTTTTTTTTTTTTTTTACAGATTTTTTTTTTTTGTACAGATTTTTTTTTTTTTTTTTGTACAGATTTTTTTTTTTTAGGTTGCGGTTCAGGGCTTCCGTAGTTTTTTGTATTGCGTGGAACGTTTTATTACCCACAATCCATTGCACTACAGAAGAGGAGGTGTCTCTGGAAAGTGTCCTTGCCACTTTAATTTAATTATAGAAAATTGTACATTTAAATAAATGAATTCATGTTTTATTCATTTTGTTGCACTATAAAGCATCCTGTTTTTTTTTGTTTGTTTTTTAGAAAGAAAGAAAGAAAGAAAGAAAGAAAGAAAAAAAGAAAGAAATATCCAAAGTAATTTGAACTCATACTAAAACATGTTCTTTCTCATCACTGGCAAAATGCATATTTTTAGCAAGTAGACGACATATAAAATTGGGATGCAACCATTGAAATAAGCTTCCATTATAAAACGTGAAAGAGATCCGCCTAATAGGATCCAATCAGGAGTGAAAGCGTCCAACAAAACTTGCAAAACTAAATTTGCAAACTGAATTAAAAGTTATCCAGGGTGCTGCTTTACATGTAAATAGATGAGCCCCTGAATGCTGCTTTACACGAGTACACACTCAGACGTGTCCCTACAGAAGGCGAGACGCGTCCCATGAAGCCGATTTCTAGAATCTCATTATGTTGAATTAACACGCCGCTACGCCAGATCTTCCTCTCCTGTAGTTCTGCGTAATTTGACGTCTAGACGGATGGTGGGTTCACGCACACCTACCTTTTCAGTGGATTATATGTTATATAAGGATGCAACTCTATAGGATAGTTGCTTCAACAGTTTTTCAGCATCCTTTCCTCTGATGAACACGCGCTCGAGTCGTTCTGTGAAACAAACACTATTTCTCTTTTGGAAAGGTTTTTGTTTGTTTGTTTTCAGTAGTACATTTCTGTATTCGTGGAGTTGGCCACCCTATTTGTGTGTGTGTGACCTCTGAATGATGGTGCATTTAGACCATGATCTTGGGATGTTCAAATATTAATGTATTCAGCCATGCTGATGGTTTACTGTTTTCATTATTAAGTTTTCTTGTATTTATTATTTATTCTCCAACCTTGCTTTATTATTTAGTCACATTAGACTTTGAGTTACTGAGACGATGATGTTGAGGCCAGAATCAGTTCATTCAGTGTTCATGTTCTGACAGACTCTCTAAAGTCCACTTCTTTCTTTCTTTCTTTCTTTCTTTCTTTCTTTCTTTCTTTCTTTCTTTCTTCTTT